>WNNJ02000456.1:0-22855 GCA_012934845.2 Pomphorhynchus laevis
AAATAATGAAAATGAAACACTTAAAACCCGATTAATAAAATATGGTATTTACGTTGGTTCGATACTCGCGTCCGCAAAATTAGAATTCTTCTGTAGTTGTAGAAATAAACAATTAGATTTAATGTCAATGCATCGGAAACTGTGCTTAGTCAAAATGCCAGTAAAAAGATCAAATTTATTAGTAACGATAAAATTCTACAAAAGAAAGAATCAAATGCAATATTAGAAACATTAAGTGAAAACGGTACCTTGACAGCAAACGAGTTTGCGTACAATTCTATTAAGAAGTCAACAAGACTGATACTGCAAACGTCTGTTTCACTTGCAAGATAATGTAGAATGCTAAACCAGATATAACAAATTCAGACACCCCCTTTACACTCGATTTATTAGAATTAGTAAAGATCAAAAACTGAATATTTACCATTCAGCTATATCGACCAGCATCACTCCGGATGGATCAAATAAAAGCACGTCGAGGTGTTCGTGAAGGTAACGCACAGAAAAGTTTATCAGATCAAGCCACAGCTTGTTACATTCTTCCAGTGAGTTATCAATTTTGATTTTCGTAGGAGGAGGAATGTAATTCTTTGAAACATCTTTACCGCAAATGCGACTCACAGAAAGCATTAGAAATTGAACAGCGAATTTGAAGAACAAATAATTTACATTTGAATACTCATATACGGCACCCAGCTCAGTAAGAAAATTAGTCAATTGTTTAATTCTTAAATTACGCTCTTCAAGAAAATCACAATAACTTGTGGAAAGACTGCTTTTTTTTGTATCAAAGTCAACGGGATCATTTTCTGTGAGCAATGCAGAGTCATTATGTTGCTGTTTATAAAAGTAATCACAAACACAAGAATCCCACGGAGTTGGATGTTCACATAAATAACGCAGAATTCGATAAAGCAGCGACGAAATTGTTTGAAAACAATCAAATAAATAAAGACCAATGTGAAATTTATCAAATTGAAGCCACCAAGATTCGAAATCAAAAGTTCGGCCGTGATAACATGCATCACATGATGCACATGAACAGCAAATTGTAGTACATATACGAGAAAATAACATTTTTACCACAGCTCTACGATGCATTTCAATTTCCTTAATACGAGTATCAAATATATGCCTAAAAACGAATAATTTGATAGATAAAGTTACAAGACCAAAAAAGTTGTAGTTGTAAATTCCACCAAATATTAATAAAATCATAGTGAATTTATGTTATAAAAAATATTTTTCAGTAAAAAATGTTAAACCGTTTAGGTTACGTTGGTTTGTCAGCACTAGACTCATTTAGTCGATTGCATAGTATATTGTAGGTTATTCATTAAGATAAAAATAAAATACATCCAAATGACAATTTAATAACCTACATTATTATAATAAAAGGCGTAAGAAAATCTATGTTAATGCAAATTTTGATTAGTTAATGCAATAGGCAATAGTGGAATTTTGATATTTACATACAGAGCACATAGTTTGTTTCAACATTTCTATTTTTGTGAAAACAATTCATATGCGAGTAAAGTACTATGAGACAGCGTTAAACGGAAATTCAAGAACAAGCAAAGAAAAGAGAAAGAGAGTAATAAAATACGGCACGAGTATCTGAAGCTGTAAAGAATTTAGATAAAAATATGTTTTCGTAAAAGCTAAATCCAATACCTGCCATTTTTGAAAGAGAAAAGAGTATAATTACGATAGCAGGGTAAAGTATTTGGACGCAATCCATAAAATGTCAATGGAATACTTCTTAGCATAAAGAGTATTAATCTACTCAACTCTTCTAAATTGTTAAAATTGTGCTAAAATTGTAATCTAGAAGTTATACTATCAACATACCGTGGTGGCCACTATTTACACGAGAATCGAAATTTGACTTGATCGAAGAGTGCGAGTCTTGGACAAAAGATTCGGTCTATGATGAAAACGAGAAAAAATAGAAGCAATGATAGTTCTCAGAGTGCTAAACAGATAATGATTTAATAAAAAAATTGTTACATCAATTGAAGTGTTATTATTTTGTAAGCACGTTTTATATAAGATTAAAATGAAAGTATTCTGTTTGTACCAGCTTCTATATTTTTTGCAATACGTGGAAAAATCAGCTAAACAGCATTTAAAAAATGTTAAAAAAATATTAAAAAAAATAATCATTATAATAATAATTAAAATCGCTAACTTTGCGAAAACGATATAAATCAATTTAAAAAATATATAATTTTTATTTTTACAAAAAAAGCTGCACAAAGTTTAAACAAATAAAATGATTTTTTAATGCTGTAGCGAATTAACGTACTTTAAAGCAAGCAGACATAATTCAACCTCAAAACGAGTCATTGACGCAGCCAATTTGGTAAAAATGAGCTAAAGTGTTCAGCGGTGGTCATTTTATCACAATAAACAAATTATGCATTGTGACTCTACAAAATCTTTAAAGTTATAATAAAACACGGGATCAACGGTTTGTTTGTGGATAATATATCATAATTTTTGTTATTTGAGTAACAAATATAAAATTAAAAAGAAATAAAAAAATGTTTACACAAATTTTGACGAATAACAAATTGTATTTTGATGCAAAAATACAAATTGTATTTTGATTTGTATTTTGATGAAAATACAAATCTGCGAATTCAATGATAATAAATTTAATGTATTTAATGATATAATATTATATGTATTTATAATAAGATATGACATAATAGTTTTATATAATATTATATTTATTTAATATTTTTAATATAATATAACATTTTATAATATGTATAATATGTATTTAATGTATTTATTGATATATTTAATGATAATATTTTTTAATTCTGGAACGTTATATAAATCCGTAAACACTAATATTTCTATCTGGTTTCAACACGAAAGTTGCAATGCAAAACTTTGTTTTCCATCTAACACAGGGTAAACTATAATTTTTTATCCTTAAGGAATTATATAAATAACAGATTTTTTATAAATTAACCAAAACGGTATATTGCATAAGATATAATTGCGAAAGAAAGAATAAATAAACGTATGCGATCAGTAAGTAGTATTCAATCAAGACTTGACACCATTTAAAGATGATGTGTGTGTTTTACAAAAATTTGGCTACAACGAAGGATAAAAATGCAAAAATAAAGTGCAAATGCCAATCCTTGATTAACATTTTTACATTTATATAATATATCTGAAAAACATGTAAACTACCGAATTTTATCTAAATACGTATAAAAACTTTACGGATTTATAAATTATGCTGTAAGTTATCAGATGAGAATCATGATACAAAAATATGCTAAAGCATACAATTTAAGAATACCTGCAAGGTGCACCGGTTTGTAAAATGGTCGGCATTCCAGATGTAGCTTGAACAAATATGTTTGGTGTTCAGAATCTTCCATATCAGAGAAGTATAGTTTACTACATCCATATACAAAAGAATGGCGCAAAAAAACAGCAACTTGACAACTTCAGGCTTTTTATACAGTATTCGTAAATCATTCAAATCACAATCTTAAAATCACAATTAAAAAAGCTCAAAAGCAAAACAAAGAAATATTTACCTTTAACACTATTCAAAATTTTAAGAGACAAATCCACAATTAAATCCCGTAACACTACCAAAATGCAACAATTAACTGAGTCAAACATGTCTGAACTTAAGGTCTTAACGATTAAAAAATAGAAATGTACTGACTTATAAAAAATACAATTTGCTGAGCTTAAAGAAATTACAACCAATTGTACAAATAAAAATTTTAAAGCTTGTAGACAAGGTTTTTTTTTACAAAATAACGTTTTAAACTAAGTAAAATTGAGAATATAAAAAGGTAAAAAATTTAATATATACATGAGTATAATATCATACATAATATGAATTTAAGTATATCATCTTAAACATTTAAAAATGTGAAATGAAGCAAGCTCGTTTTAAAAAATTAAAAACGTATATCCTTCATAAAAGTCTGGTTCTTAAAAGAAGTCAATTAAACACAATGTACCAAAATAAACTATATTTCAATGTAACACTAGCCTGTTGATTAGCTTTAAAAAATAACATTATGTAGAGAGAGAAAAATAGAACAAATATATAAAGTACAGTGGTAGTATTTCTAATTCCAATGGTATTTATTGTAGCAAAGAAATAGCTGAAAGGCTCCAACAAATGCTTGAAAATATTTTTCATAATGACATCAACATTGTATCGAAAATTAAAAACAATCGCAAAGCCGAGGAAAAACTTTAGATAAATTAAAAAAAAACAGAGTATCTTTCTACATAGAATAAAAAATTCAATTTAAGTTAACGCGTCGAAATACAAATTATATTAGTAGCCTACAATGTATCGCTTTAAAATTTCATTCGCGCTTTCAAATTTAAATTATAAATTAAAATTTATTTAATTTCAAAATCTTTACATTTTACAAAATCCAGAAAACAATAATTTAAATAATCATACACATGCAATAAAAAATATATTTAATATATTATACTAATAATCAATAAAAAATAAAGTCATTTACAAAAAAAAACATACAACATGAACCTATAATATATTATCCACAAAACAGTTACAATTTAAGAATATCTAAACTTTAATAAAATATGTTATATGTATAAATATTTTGGTTGGAGATTCTTTTAATTCCATTAATTTATAATATAAATTAACACATTTGTTATATATTAGTATAAAATGTATCGAAAAAGTTTTAATAAAATCAAAAGCTATAAAAAACTTGTTTTATTTGTACACTTACCGAAATATGAAACAATTACATTATAATTCAACAAAACAAATAATTTTTTTATTTCGATAGCTGCTTCAAAATCATCAGTTATTTTTTAAATTCCCATCAATCGAACACTCTCAATTTCACTAATAAAAACTTCGGTTGTTGATAAGGCACCTATATATAGAGAGAACAAGATATACTGCATTAATTATCAAAATCATCAGCATTTGATGCATAAAGCATCAAAATCATCAGTTATTTTTTAAATTCCCATCAATCGAACACTCTCAATTTCACTAATAAAAACTTCGGTTGTTGATAAGGCACCTATATATAGAGAGAACAAGATATACTGCATTAATTAATGTGTTGTTAAGGTTGCTCCATACTGATCCTGTCGATTAGTAATTTAAAAAGTCTGATTAATGTAGAAACAGCAACACAAGGCTTGGGATTAATAAATAAATTAATATGTATGCGTCAAAAACTTTAAAAATAAATATTTTTGTAACTGAAACGTATTGATGTTTTAAGAAAATAAATGTCGAAAAGTTTGTAAATTACATTTTAAAAATTTAATTAAGGAATATGGTTCCTAAATTTTTAAAAAAATAATGGGTAGTTTTATATGTTGAAAATTTTCTACATGGGCACAATAACTTTTTATCGACCGTCTATTAAATGATAACTTTTAATATAAACCACAATTGCAAATTATGGGAATAACAACTTGTTTTACTGATTCAGTTTACTGATCAAACAGTTTTATGTAATAGAAAATTTGTATCTTGTTAATTATTTTTATTAAACTGATTATTTTACTTTAAATGCAAATATTGTGGATAACAAAATAATGAACTTGATTTAAAGGATTATTAGTTACTGGTCAAACATTTAGTTTAATTTGATTATAATTATTTTAATGGTGAAGCGAATGATTTTGCTTACAGACCAAACTTACACTATATCCTCCTAAGATATGTATTGTACGAATTAGTTTATTATTAACAAAATTTATAATTAATTTCATCAGGCCATTATATCATACAGTAAATGTATTTAATATCAACTATAATATACAAGTGGTAAACAACGGAATGTCGAAATGAGAAAAGCATTACCTTGGCGGAATATAAAAGCTTTTTGAGTAAAGCAGCGCATAGAAAATTCCGCCTTTGAGAGAAATCGGCATCTGCACAGAGGCAAAGGTCGAATAGATGCTTGATTACAATCATTTTTGCATTAATCGAGAAATTCAGAAATACGTGACTACTCAAAGTCTATAGAAAACATATAACGAATCACTTTACAACTAGTATTAAACAATACCTGTGCAAAGCTCTGATCAATTTGCACTTCTATAGCTTCACCAGTGCTCGAGATTTCGTCAATTATCAATACATCATATATGCTAATCAACATATGTATCAAAGAATCTAAAAATAGCAAAACGTAATTGAAAAAAAAACGTAATTAACAAACAGGATTAATCAATCATATTCAAATATAACAATTTAATAAATTTCAAAAAACTGCAATTTCGTGCATACTTTGGTTCATCAATAGCAGTTATTATGCAAGGGTAAAAGGACATTTAGAATTTTAAATAGAGCAAACAACCTAACTCCTAGAAACAACGAAGTAATTTGAAAAAGGGAAAATCTTTAAAATTACGAAATTAGAAAAGAGGATAGAAATTACGAAATTAGAAATGTTGACTCACAGTCAACATTTTCATCAAAATTATCAGATGTCCATTTTCTTTCAACCATCATACTTCGTTGTTTAATATTATTTTCGAAAAATCGCAGATGTTTACGGATTAAGTGTGATTGCTTAGTAGACAACAAATTGCTGTCTAAAGCCAAATCAGAAGGTTGAAATTTCACCAAGTCTAGACTAGATCCCAACAATGCCTTTTGCTTTTCGAGCAGGAAAGAAGAACCATCTTTGTTTGCTAACGTTCCTATTAAAGACGATATTATTAGTTCGTATACAAACATGCAGAAAAATTAATACCTTCTACGGATGATGGAGGCTTACTCCAAACTTGAGATTGAGGACATTTTATTAGTATTAATTGCAATACCGAACTGAACAAATGCAGATCATTGATTAGGAAGCACGACTTATTTGTATCTTTGCTTGCAGCAGCAGCTTGACTAGATAGTGGAGCAACGTTTGGCGAAGAAACTGATGATGGCGAACACACAGTCAAATCATTAGAAGTGATATTAACAGAACTATTTGTTTGTGGAGACATATTTGATGATGAGCTTGTTGGAGTAAGGCTATCATGCGTTAAAATCAATCTCGAACGACTAACGCATTTGTGAATTTGATCTTGAAGGGCCGATATTGTTTTACTGCAAAATACAGAAAGGCGGCGTGACAAAATTTCAGACTCAGTGAAGCGAGGGAGTACCTTTAAAACTGAAAATAACAAAATAAATAAGGAATAATTGATTTTTATTTTTTGACTTATTAATATTTTTCGTTTAATTTGTAAGAATGACATCGAAAAAACGTGTACGTATAACAAATGTTTTTAATAAAATAATTTTAAGAAAAAATTCACTTCCACACATCCAAAATTTAAATTTCAGTGGGATCACTGCAAAAATGATCAAGCGATGGCAGAGGAAATTAGTTATATATATAAATATATATATAATCAACAATGTAAGTAGCGCAAAATGGTGCAAGATATGCCAACAATGCAAGTAGCGCAAAACAAAAAAATTCAATTAGTAAATTGCTCATTTTACTAGGCAATAATAGACATTAAACACGACATAACACAGAGAGCCTCGAACAAACTTTTTTGTCTTGTTTTGTAACTAAAATTAAGGAGAACGTTTTCATTTGTAAATAGAAATGATAATGTTTCTACAGAAATGAATATGCTTAAAAAAGCAAACGGAATTATGTTAGGTAAGAAACATTAGAAGACTTTTCGATTGAATTTTGGCTACTTTACTTCGCACCGTATTAAGAAGCTGAGTACATGCTTTAATAAGTATATATTATAAAATATAAAAAAAAATAAATATATATTATTAAATATACAAATTTATATATTATACTCCTGCAAGTAATAATGATTTCTAAAATGAAAACAAAATTCATTTTCGATACTTACATAAATGTTCTGCCATGTTTTAAATTTTATTCTTCAGAAACGGAAGAGATGAAGGTGCAAACTGATAATAAAATTATTATAATATAAAAAATTATAAAAGCAAAGTTTAGAATCAAAACTAATTTACACTTTTAAATTAGTTAAACTAAAAAATAAACTTTAAAACAAAAATAAATTAACTTTTAAACATAAATAAAGAAATTCTAATAAATAGATAACAAAGACAAAGACAAAATAAATATGAAATCATATTAAAGCCTATCTTACTAAAATGCATTATTTTTACGGTTCTCAATCGATTCAGCTGTTGACCATTTGGAATCTCCAAAAAATGCATGAGTGATTCAAATACCACATAAGAATCAACAAGTCGTTGATTGATTAATTCACTAAAATAAAAATTAAGAAGTAAAAAACAACTAAGACAATTCACTTCGACGCTTCAAACAAAGTTTAAACTTCGATGAGGTCAATGCAAAAATGTATATATATAATTTTTAAACGTATAAATAACAACAAAACAAATAGCGCTATAAGAAATAAAAGCACAATTACTATAAGAAAAAAATCACATAATGTATACTGAGGTTTGTGTATCTGCAATTTGTAATATTTTGGATCGATGGAAACGAAACATAAATATAATTATAATATATAAATTTTAAATATTTTTATTAAAATGTGTGCTATACTACAGTAAAATACATACATTTCTTAACTCTAAATTTTTGTTTCATAATAAAGTATTGCGTGCATTCATACTCTATGACGAGCTTAATGTTTCTGGCATTCTCGAGAGTTTTGAAAATTGTAGAGACAGTTTTAAGCAGCATTTATACTTATGGTAAAAGGTATAATATGGTTCTATGGTATATTTATGCCATATGTATAAATAATGTATACCATAGGTATGAGAGATTGAGATTGTCTGCTTGGCAATCTACAGGCTGCTGCTAGATGCAAATCAATTAGTGAAAATGGCATTCAAACCATGCAAATTGCTATTTAACAACGTGATAAAATTTGGTAGTAATACAATTCAGTACGTAATACAATTTTGATACCATTTGATGTATCACAACAAACGTAACAATTGCCGCATTTGCTCATTCGAGTGCATAACTAAATCAGGAAAATACTCTAGCAGATTTTCTAAAAGTATGAAATCAAAAAATAAAACAATTTATGTGTACATGGAAAGAAAATAATGTAATTATTTTAAAGGCTTTTAGAAACCAAAATATAATTTAGAACTTATTTAATTGAAAACAACTTGGCTATTATTGTATTTATCAAGATGATGTAGAAATTCTAATAAAAAAGTAGATCAAAGAGTTTAAATAATATTTAATTATAAAATTTTATTTAAAAAAATTATTACCACTCTAATTGTTGAAACTGCTAATGACTTTCTACGTTTATTTTGGTTTCCTAAGGATGAAATCAACTTCCATTACTAAACATCAAGTCACATTTTGTAAAGCTTCTTCATTTGTACTTCACAGTTAATATAATAAAACATTAATAAATAAAACATTCACAGTGAATATAATTAAAACAATGAAAATTTTGATTAAAATATCAACTCTAAACCAAAGTATATATTTGTGATTTTAAAGTATCAATTGCAAAGTCAGTAAATATTTTTAAGTGCCCGGTGATATATTTTAATCGTTTTATTTCAATCCTAGACACGCTGACGATGTAGGGTGTGTCACAAAAATATGAAAGTGTTTAAAATATTTAATGTAATTTTATATCTATTCCTATTGCATTGTCTTATATTTTGTATATTTTCCCGGTTATGGTTGAAGTAAATAAGCGAAATAAGATCGTAATCGCATTGAAGTAAATAAGCGAAATATGATAAAAAAGATTATAAATTTAAAGCAAAAAGTATATTTTCTTCGAATGAAAGAATTGGAGTTGTTTGTTATATAAATGATTTTTTATCTTTTCTGGCGTTTATCGTTAAATATATAATTAGTTCAAAATGTTAGAAATCAATTTATGATTTGTGACTTGATAATCATCAAATGCATTTGTAATAATTAATATACAGGATATATTATTTTATTGTATTTCTAACAAAACAAAATAACAAAAACTTTAATAAGAACATAGGACTTCGTTCTCCTTTAATTTTAAAAATCTAACTAATAAAATGCTGATTATAAAAATGTCTCGATTTTTTAGAAATTGAAGCAAAATTAAAATGTGCACTAATTAATAAGTTTGCTTACAATGTAATTGCACTAGTGAACTGCCAGAATCGTTGAAGTTCATTAATCGCGGTTTTTACATTAACAAATGAAGTAATTGGAGCCTGATCACGCGGAAGCTGGGCTAAATGCATTTGCTGAGAATATCCAGAAGTTGTTGTATATGCGAGTTCCATCAGCAAAAGAGCCGAAACAGATGATTCGCTATGCCAGTCATTCGACGAAACGGATATTGGGATGTCTGCACTGTTACCGTCAATAAAACGAGCATCTGAATTCAAAATATCCTATACGATGAAAAACAAAACCATAGAAAAAATCTATAGAGTATTAATAATTTGTACCTTTAAAATTTCAACCCATTCCTTTGTCCAATCAACACCAGCATCGTATGTCTGACGCTTTTTCGATTTTTGCTCCAAACAATAAAATTGAAAAGCCGCGTGCATCTTAATATACCAAACGGATCGTATAGGACACACGTTCGAGTTAAACAAGTTGATAAGTATATGCTGCTTTTGAAGAAATGTCGGAACCTAAAATATGAAAGCGTATCTAATTGTATCACATTCAGAATATCAAGTTCGTTTTCTTAAAGTATATAAATAATATTAGCCCATTTAAACTGGTTTTACAAAAGCGATTATATGACGTAGCTACAAAACCAAGAATATTTATAATCGACAAAAAATTCAATAATACGA
Source organism: Pomphorhynchus laevis (assembly GCA_012934845.2). Taxonomy (NCBI): domain Eukaryota; kingdom Metazoa; phylum Acanthocephala; class Palaeacanthocephala; order Echinorhynchida; family Pomphorhynchidae; genus Pomphorhynchus; species Pomphorhynchus laevis. Next base: position 10,811 of record WNNJ02000456.1, read on the forward strand.
AATATTTCAATTATTTTGTTCATTTCAAGGCAAGTATTTTTGAGAAATAAAAAAAATCTATCGATACCAGATTAATCAAATAACGTGTGAATGATCGAATTGTTCTTACGAGAACAATCTCACACGATAAAATCAATTTTAACATATTATATATAGGATAACTCTGATACTACTGATATTATTTGTATCACTAAAATGATCATATATTCGCTCTCCTGTATATGTATAGCCATATCGATGTGTATTATCGAACGGACTGGTCATTTTAGAAACTAATTTCAGAAAAATGTTTAACATACACCTACAAGCAAAAGTATTATTAAGTAAAATTAGAATGTAATATTATTAACTATAAACATGCAGTTGCAAACTTTCTGACAAATCTCTATAAGTAGAATTTAAAATAATCGAGAAGAGGCAAATTGTTTATTGACTTGAAGATAAAATTATATATTTGTAGAAAATTTAGACTTCACATAAATTCATAGTAAATACAATACTGTGAACATTTTAATCACTAGAGGCTGTGTGAAGCGATTGAGAGCCAAGCGACAGCAATTGTAAAGTTCAAATTTAAACATATATGCGTTTGCGTAGAATAGTTCTTTGTTTAAAAAAGTAACTAAATTTAATTCTAAGCTAATATAATATAAAATTTGAACTTCTTAACGCTAAGAATTGATAAATTCGCAAAGACCCAATTTATAACAAAATGAGGCAAATTATAAATGGTAAACAAAAATGATTAATGAAAAACGAAATTAAACTGAATATCAAAACAAGAAACATTACGATATTTGAATTATATATTACAAATTTGCATTTATATTTATCAAAAAAATATTCTTAAAACAACACGACGAACCTTGCGATTAATTTTAGTTGACTGAGGTAATTTGCTAAGTTCTGAAAACCATACAGATGATAAATTTAAATTTCGAGCAGCCTAAAAAGGATCAAAACATCAAAAATTAAGATATTAAGAGTAATTGTTGAATATTACAGGCCAAAATAGATCTTTGACGAGAGCCGCAAACTTTTTTGGTCGATTTTGGTCGTTAAATACACTGGCATATAATTTGTTGTTAATTGTAGATTGCATCATATTAATGAGCACAGGACCGATATTATTATAATTAAAAGTAGACTGCAAGAGTAATGATTCATGCTAAATAAAGAGAGCGACAAATGAAAGTAACTTAGAATAAAAAAATAAACACACCGCTGGCATTACAGTAAAAGCAAATGAATGAACTACATATGTCATTTTTTAAAAACAAATAAAACGAACCTCAGATGCATATTCAGTCATGCGATATTCCAATCCATTTCTAACAGTATCACGACTAAGATCGTCCTTAAACAAATTAAATATTAAGGCATTTTATCAATAAATTACATGCAACGAACCTCGGCTTGATTTTGTTTCTGTTTATATACATCAGGAAGGTCCTGACCAGGTCGTAATGGATTTACAATGTGATCATTCATTATTACTAATTTAAATTCCTATACAGGTCACTAAATAGACGTAATATCTAGAAGCAATATGTATTAATTAGAAAACTTAATAAATCAACAATATATGTTCGACTATTCATTATTATTTCTAAGAAAACTTACTTAAAAATTTAGTGATGATTGTTGATAAAAAGTAGAAAAAATTAGCAATCAAAATAATAATTAAAAGACAAAATTCCGCTTTATTTTGTTTCCGAATATTAAAACTAGAATGATATATCATCTTACGTGATCCTTATTTTCAGGCCTTCGAGAATGAAGTTGTTTAATTCCTGGCTACAATACAGCTATGAAAATAGTATGTTCAACGAAAAGATCTCAATGTAGCAAATATATCGGCACGTTTTGTTATTAATTCAAACATAATCAGCATCAAAATATTCAATTGCTAAATTGAGTGTAATTGATTCGAATGGGATACTCGTCAATTGCCAAACACTATATGAAGCATCATTTTATTAAATACTTTACTTTATCTCACTGCAATCGATCAACATTCAAGCGTACTTCCAAACTGTAAGTAACTATTATCCCACATATACATCGTGATTTTTAGGAAAAAGCTTGGATCTTCTCAGTTTGACACACTTTGTCCAAATTACGCAAAAAGCATGTTTATTGTATATCTTCTTGTGTTCTGTCACGATTGTTCATATATCTTATTATAAAAAAACCCAATTTTTTATTTTTTTGTTCAAAGAGTAATTTGAATTATAAATATCTTAAAATATTGCATTGACAACATATCATTTTTATTGAGTTATCGTAAACAGCACAATTATATTTGTCGCCTTGCAACATCAATCCCCATGATTATTCGTCATTTCTCCAGACCAAAGTATTCATGTTGCTCACTCCTCCTCCCGGAACTCTTTCATCTTCTCCCTGTAACACCTACCAAAGTATCATATGTCCTCATGTCCTTGACCAGCAAAACCTCACCTGTTTAACCCGCCCATACGCCGTCGTACCAGATAATTACTGCCAGTTCCAGATTATTCCTGTCAGCTCCAGATTATTCCTGTCCGTTCCAGATTATTCCTGTCAGTTTCGGTCGCTACGCTCGCAGATTGAGCTCAATCTATCGATAAAAGGTCATACCCAAAAAAATTGCGATATCAGATCCATGTTCCTGATCAAGAATCATCCACATCGGAATGCAATAATGGATATACCAGTTTTGAAGTTGGATGCGATTCCAAAGATTGTGATGTATGGACACTTGTTCGTGTTAAAATATCCGACCACTCGGTGTAATAAATGTAAACAGTTTACATGCGGTTTTTGTACATCAGTACGACTACTACAGTTATCCTGCTCCTCTACTCCTGTATCACACACGACCACTCAGACGAATGCTGTTTTAGATGTTTCCCTCGCATCAACACCTGACTTCGCATATTATAATCCCATTATTGAACCTACTCTCTCACACACTCCTCGTTCAACTACGTACCAAACTTCCATTAATCTTTCTCATTTTAACAATGCTAACGGTAAAGCTTTTTATCTCGTACCTCCTCTTTCCTATTCCTCCCTCAATCTAAATAAATCTCAAACATTTTTATTATCTTCACGTACTTATTACTCGACCTCCTCCGTATCACTTCTCAATAATTTACATCCTTCAATCAAAATCATTTCCAGTAACATTTCCGATCAACTGATTCAACACTCCATTCCTGTCACTCATGCCCCAACCTATCTTAATTCTCCTTACTCTACCTCCCACGTAACACTTCCAAATAATTTACATCCTTCATATAAAATCATCTCCAGTCACATCTCTGATCAACCGATTCAACACCCCGCTCCTGTCACACTTGCTCCAACCAATATTAATTCTCTATCAAGCACCCCTGTCATTTCCACTTCTATCTGCTCATCTGCCTCGACTCCTACCAGCTCTGTCCGTCCACCACTTCCACGAAATCGTTTTCCTTCGCGCGATCGCTGTATAATCATATCAAACTTAAAGCTTTCCGAATCTGCTTCTCCACAATCTCGCCTCGATGATGATGTATATGCTTTCAGGTCTATCCTAGCAACCATTCTTCCTGATGATAACCCATCCCTCTCCAATAATATCGCTCCTGTATCCTTTATTCGTTTAAACAAATCCACTAAATCCGATCATCTCAGTACTCCACTCTTAAAAATCGTTTTTTGACATAGTTAACATGCCTCTTCGGTACTCCCCAACGTTTTAAACTTCTTACCACTTCATCTACTTGCCGTATCTTTCCTGACCGCTCCCCTTTTGATATTGCCATTTCAATTTAGCTCGCATTGAGAAACATCGACGTGAAACAAACGGTGAGTCAGCCTTATCCATACGTCAAATCAACGGAAATTTTCACGTTGTACACACAAGGCCAAAAATTCGATGGCGTCCCATCTCTACCCCTTGTCCTCTTAGCTAGTCGATCTTGCTCCTAAGCACACATATCGTCTTAGTCTATTCAACACTCGCTCCATTCTTCATAAAGCTGATATGCTTCTCGATATCTTCGATCAATTATCTATCGATATTCTCTGCATTACCGAATCCTGTGACTCTGACTCCGACCACCTTGCTATTCGTCGTCAATGCCGCTTTGGTTGTTCTCTAGTTGAATAAGCTCGTCAAATTGCATCTCATACATCTACTGCTTCTAACCATGGCGGTAGTGTTGCCATTGCTCGTCACCCAATGTCTTTACGTAAAATCAACGTTAACATCCGTTACACCTCGTTCGAATTACTCATATGCAGATTATCAACTCATTTCCCTCTGGAATTTGTTATTGTATACCGTCCAGGTTCAGTTGCCCCATCACGTATCTTCTTGAACGACCTTGCAGATCTAATGTTTCACTGTTCATTGTCTTATACCCTTATTTTGTTCTCGGTTATTTAACATTCGTCTTGATCGCCCGTCTGACTCTGACTCTATCACTTTAACTAATCTTTTTTCTGATTTTAACTATAAATTACTTTCAACAAGCCCAACTCATATTCTCGACGGTCCTCTCGACATCATTGCTGTTCCTAACTGCTTCAATGACTATACTTCCTTGTAAATTACTGATCCTGGTTTGTCCGATCATTTCCTTGTAACTTTTACTCTTACTCGTTCCCCATCCTCCTTCTCCGCCTTTACGATTATCTACACCAAGTCGAAACTGGAAGCTTCTCAATATCCCTATTCTCTGCACAGCCTTACTCAATTCTTCACTCTTTTCACTTCATCTTAACTATCTCTCTCCCGATGATCTCTGCATTCTGTTTGATTCTAAACTTACGTCGATCCTCAATAACCTTCTGCCTAGTCGACTTCGACGTTCCCAGCGCTTGCGCCATGCTCCCTGGTTCGATTCTTACTGTAGTCTGTAGGCGTCAACTCCGTCACTCTTTTCGTATGTACAAGCGCTTTATTAAACGTTCTCCCAACTCACTCCCTCCACATCTTCGTGATTCCTACTTTTCTCTACGCCGTTCACATCTCATTCTTATACGTACTAAACATACTATCTTTTGGCGAAATCAACTCGAGTCATCTTCCAACTCTAAATCATTGGAAAGTCTTAAACTCAATTCTTTCACGATCATCTACCACTTGTAGATGTTTACTTTCCCTACTACCCGTAGCCCCCTTGTACCCACTCTTCTCTTTAAATACTTCCCTCCCAGGACTATTCTACCTTCTTCCCGTTTCGTCTGATGAAGTTTCTTCGGTTCTGCTGTCATTACCTAATAAAATATCTACTTCTGACCCAATTCCCACTCACTTGCTTAAAAATATCTGCTCCTCTATCTTACCCTTCCTAACAACATTGTTCAACTCGTCCATCCGTAGCCGTACATTTTCTTCCATCTGGAAATGCGCCAATGTTTGTCCTCTCATCAAGAAGCAATCTCTCGACTCCTCACTACCATCTTCGTACCGTCCTATTTCACTTCTCCCAACCCTCTATAAACTCCTTGAGCGTCTCGTTCTTAAGCAAGTTAATACATATCTCTTTTCCTCTAACTTGTTTCCTCTAACTTGTTTCCTCCCTTCCAAGCCGCTTTTCGCTCTAATCACTCTACTGAAATTGCATGTCTTAAAGTTTATAACGACTTACTCATATCGCGCGATCATAAATTATGTAGTGTCATAGTTTCTCTTGATCTATCGTCTGCTTTTGACATCGTCGATCACTCGATTCTTCTCCATCGCCTTCGTCATGATTATGGCTTCTCTTTACCCACTGTATCATGGTTTTCTTCATATCTATCAAACCGTACATTTCGCGTATATTCTAACTCTTCTCTCTCCCATCCTTCGTCCATTCCGTCCGGTGTTCCGCAAGGCTCCGTATTAGGCCCTATACTTTTCTCTCTTCTTCTTGGTGATTTGTCTTCGATTTCTCATAAATTTAACTTCCATGTTATGCAATATGCTGATGACATTCTCATCTATGCTCATGCACCTGTTTATCGTATTCGCGATCTTAGTGTTTCTGCTTCCGACTGTCTTGTCTCAATTTCCAATCATCTTTCTTCCCTTCGCCTTTCTCTGAATCCTGATAAATCCAAAATTATGTGGATCCTACCTCGACGCCTCGGCTTCGAACCTCCCTCCGTATCATTAAATTCTACAATTCTTCCTATCGTTGATAATCTCGTTTTCCTAGGCTTCCATTTCGACAACCGACTTTCACTTAAACCTTTCGTTAGAGATAAAGTACGCTCATCTACCTTGATACTCCGCAACCTCCGTCAAGTTCGTAGATTGATCGATTTCCCTTCTTGTATGACTCTCATATCATCTCTCCTTTTTTCTAGACTCGATTATTGTCTTAGTCTATTTTCCAACTCACCTAAATCCACTCTTCTTCCCCTACAACGCATCGTCAACGCAGCTGTCCGAATTCTCCTCCGTCTTCGTCGTTTTGATCAAACATCCTACCATCTTGCTTCTCTCGATTTGCCTACAATTTATTGTCGTGTTCAAATTCGTCTTCTTATCGTTGCTTTCCGCCTTGTAACTTTTCATACCCCTTCATTTCTCAACCTTCCTTTTCTTGATAATTCTCGTCCTGTTTACTGCTCCTTGCGTTCCTGTAATTCCCTTCTTTTACATGTCCCAAACTACTCTACCTCCTTTGGACTCCGATCCTTCCTGGTGGCTGTTCCTCTATCGTGGAACCATCTGCCCGTTCATATAAGCCAATCAACATCCCTGCTGTGCTTCAAACGACAAATCCGATCACATTTAAACAATTTATCTGCTTGACTTTCTCATTTTTGTTTGTGGACTTGTAAGCGTACAGCTTGTACGCATTTGCCACATTAAATAAATTTGTATTATTATTATTATTATATAATTATTTGGACCCAAATATAACAATTTCATAACACTTGGAATAAATCGATATTTATGTAAATCTTGATCGCATCTAATTCGGTAGAAATGTTTCGCAATATACACTCTAAATTTATATTATTAGATATCTAAAATTACGCAGTTATTCAAAAATTAGCATCAAATTTTTACAACAACAATCGATTGATCGATCAAAATTGAAAAAATTATAAATATTTACAATTAACTTGGAATAACTTTTTAAAGCAATATACAAATAACTACATATTTAAAATATAGGCCATAGTGGATGTGGCGATAAGAATATCCCTATAAAAATAATAGGGTAGTACTTGCATTTTCAAGATATTTTGAAATAAAATCTTTAATTTAAGGAAAAAACTAAATTTAAATCTCTATAAAAAAGTTTGGTTTCTAATAAACATACATTTGAGATAAATAACACAAAAAATCTGAAGTGAATACTTTACTTACAAGATTAATATACACAATTGTTTTCGTACTGTTATCAAGAACAAGAAGGTTAAATCTACAAGTTATCAAGTACAGTGTGACTCTGATGATTGTCGACGCTGGTCGACGATTACAATCGCTACTGATTCAAATGATAATTCTAGTGGGTCATTTATGTGTGGATTTTGCGCTTCCCTGCGCATTCAATCACTAGAAGAGGAAATAAGTGTTTTAAGAAAAGCAATTCAAAATATAAATCATTGCCAGTGCAACATGAATTCCAAAGATACATTAACAAATACATTCAATAACAGCACTCCTGTTTTATCAAATTCAACTGTGCATTCTAGTGGGTCAATTGTAAATGTTCACAACAAGAGACTCGAAGTAAGCGATTGCATAATGGATCAGCGTACAACAGGGAATGTGATATTGCAAAATTCCACTAGCAATCATCATATCAATCCAATATCCAATATTACCCCACAAACTCACTCTACACGGGTATGGAAGAATATTAAAGGACGTCATTTTCGAAGTTCATCCAATATGGGTCAACAAAATTTGCAACTTGATTCCAAACTTGGTGGACGCAACTGTAAAGATCATTCTAGGGATATTAATTCAATGTCTAAATCGTCAGTGATGGTTGCAAATGTCGGAGAATTTTCCGTACATAAAACAGGAAACGGCAAGAATAAATAACCATTAACACAACCGCCAGATATTAATGCGTGAATGCGTGGCGAAAACAGAGATCGGTGCGTAATCTTTGCTAATATACCGGAATCTAACTCTTCGGAGCCGCAGCTACGTATTGATCATGACGTGAGTAGAGTTCGGGAAGTATTATCAAAAATATTTACTTCAGGTGAGGAATCTATAGCCTCATCGATTCTAGTGAAATCATTGTTCAGGTTAGGTAAGAAAAATGAAGAACGTCCACGCTTATTGAAAGTGGTATGTAAATCGTCCGACAATGTTAACGAGATCTTACGCAGAGGGTATAAATTAAAAGGTCAAACTACTAAAATCTTTAAGGATCTCAACATTCAGGATCGTAAGATGCGACATCAAGCTTGGGAAGAGCTAAAGACCAGGAATGCTTCTGGTGAAAAGGACTTGACAATAAGAAATTTTCGTGTGGTTCGAAGAAAGCCATTTGTACGTTGGAATCCAATCGGTCCGTTAATTGCTTAGGTATTGATCCATCCTCGTTAGATATATTTCCTACTGGACTATCTATAAACGCAGGAACCAGTAAATGTTCAACTCCAATTATTAACGTCGCTTACACAAATATTCGTAGTATAGTATCGAAGATTGACGAATTTCGGAACAGATTCTTTACATATAAACCTCAAATAATCGCAGTTACCGAAACTTGGCTAAATCATGATATTGCTGATAGTATGGTAGCTGTGGATGGGTATTCGATCATCAGGGTTGATCGTAAAGTACGACGAGGAGGCGGTGTTGCACTTTATGTCGATCAATGTATAGGTGTTGACGATTTTGAATGTTATACTGACACATATGGTACTTGTGAACTGATGGTGGCGAGTCTATCCCATGCAAGAAAAAAGTTACTATTGCACTATGTTATAGATCTCCATGTAGCTTCGTTCTCACTCAGGAATTCTCAGATATTTTGACAAAGGCAGCAATGGGTGACCGGTTCTTCTGTTTAGGAGACTTCAATATTTCCAGAATCAATATGGATGATCCTCATTCAGGAATAACATCTTCTAGTAAACTAGATCATGACTTGTGGAATTTTCTGTTAGATAGCCTACTTCTTGTTCAGCATGTATCAGCACCAACTATGATTATGAATGATGAAAGTTCTTTGTTGGATTTAATTTTATCTAAATCATTAACAGATGTGCGTGACATTATGCATGAAGCACCCATAGGAGTTAGTGATCATTGTGTATTGCTTTTTCACTTCTCAGGGATTTCAAATAATATTATCGAAGAAGTCAAAACTAAAACCTTCAAGCATTGTCGGTATCGTGCGGATCAGTGTAAAATTCTTCAAGCAGCATCAACTATGAACTTTGTAGGCGCTAGCGACGATGTTGAAGATTGTTGGAAAGTTTTCCGTTCAGCAATGTGCGAAATATTAGAAAAATACGTTCCTACCAAGATCGTGCATAAAAATAAAAAAGTGAATCCTCCGTGGTTTAATAGAGAACTTAAATCAGAACTAAGACGAAGAAACCGACTGTTTAAATTAAGCTGCAAGGACAATACTTATCGACAGGAATACGTCAATTGTCGTAACTTTTTCGAAAAGCTTAAAAAACGCAAAAAATTTAACTACGAAATGAGAATAGCTGCGGATTTTCATAGTGCACCAAAACGATTTTGGGCTCACATACGTAGAAATAGGACAATTCCTCCTGCGATTTCGTCTCTTCGTATTAATGATAACTTTATCACATCGCCTCAAGATGTAGCCGATACGTTTGCGTCGACTTTTCAACTCGTAACTAATAACACAGAAATTAACCAGCAATCTCGTGTAAGCCATTCACGAAGTTATTTTGATGTTACTACCGAGGAGGTTTATAGTGAGTTAAATTCTTTACGACATTCATCACCTGGTCCGGATGGATTACATCCCCAGATACTAAAGATATTATCAACATTTATTGCTTCACCGTTAGCTTATTTGTTTTAACTATCACTAGCTAAGTCAATTCTACCGTTAGATTGGAAAATCGCCACTGTAGTGCCAGTCCACAAAAAAAGGAGATCGTCACAATCCTGAAAATTATAGAGCAATAAGCCTTACAAGTGTCGTATGTAAGATGTTAGAGCGCATATTGTATCGGCGATTACTATCCTATCTTGAATCATCGAACTTGTTAGATAATTCGCAACATGGTTTTCGTCCTGGACGTTCTTGCATGTCTAATCTTTTATGTGCACGCGAAGCATGGGTTGATGCAGTTGCGCAGGGTAATGCAGTTGATGTCGTGTATTTCGACTTCAGTCGGGCCTTTGATAGGGTTCCCCACATTATGTTGATTGAGGCTCTTGCAGATTACGGAATTGAAATTCCTAGTATTCGATGGATTCACGCTTTCCTATCTAATCGTTCTTTCAGAGTTCGAGTTGGAAATTGTCTATCTAGACCGTCAAATTTATCAATGGGTGTTCCTCAGGGATCGGTGTTGGGTCCATTATTATTCGTCATATTTCTGAATAGTTTGCTACGCTCTCTAAAATGTAAAAAATTAGCATTCGCGGATGATCTTAAAATATGGAATGTCATTACATGCTATGCCGATATGCAACACTTACAAGATGACATAAATATGGTTAATAGGTGGAGCGAACTGACCGGAATCATGATTAACATTACTAAATGTGTCCACCTCAGATTTGGTCGTAGTGATTTACCAAATGATTATTCTGTTTGCGGTGAGATTATTCCCACAAATTCGTATACAAAAGATCTTGGGATAATTGTTCAGAATTCGTTTAAAACCGACCTCAATACTGAAAATATATGCAACACGTCGAGAAAAATTATTTACATGATCAAAAATACCTTTAGTTCGCTTTCACCGTCTCAGTTCTCACTATTATATAAGGCGTTGATCAGACCAATCATTGATTATGCTTCGCCGGCGACTTTTCCTTCTACGCGTGGTGAAATAAACCAATTAGAAAAGATTCTTCGCCGATTTTCCAAGCTATGTTCTAGTCTTCGGAACATCGCCTACTGTGATAGACTAAGCCAACTAAATATTACTTCAGTTTACAAGAGATATGTGTACAATGATTTATTACAGTTATGGCGAATGATCCATGTCTTTCCTGGTTATCCATCGGAATCCGTTATTCTAAATGATCGCCCGAGCCACAGAGGACACTCTTTATCAGTTGTTGTGCAATCACACGGGAAATGTCATAGATACTTGCGATTATCTCACAGAGCGGTAAACCTATGGAACCGATTGCCGAATTCGATCGTGTCTATGGCACAGTACAAATCTTTCCAGAATGCGCTGAGCATGTGGATAAAAATCCATGTACCGTCGGTACATGGATTTGTGCCTTGTTTGGAATTTATTCCAACGTCCTCATCACCCTATTCGGAGTAGGGTTCAACTACGTGGTTCAAATGTTCTTCGCGGTCATTCTTTAACTATTCGAAGAAATAGAGTACAGAAATTGGGCGCGATGCAATTTGATAGAAGAATTGTTGAGCTTTGGAACAACCTTGATGCAGACACAGTTGGATGCAGTTCACTTAATACTTTTAAAAGAAGATCAACCTTCCTTTTCTCGACAATTCTCGTACTGTGTATTCTGCTCTGCGTTCCCGTAATTCCCTTCTTTTACATGTCCCAATCTACTCTACCTCTTTTGGCTTCCGCTCCTTCGTTGTGGCTCTTCTCTCTTGTGGAATCAACTGCCTATTCATATCCGCCAATCAACATCTATGCCGTGCTTCAAACGCCAAATCCAATTCCATTTCAACAATTAACTAATTATCTGTGACTTTTGATGTTCTTTTTTTGTTTGTTAGTGGTCATGTAAGCGTGCATTTTGCACGCATTTGCCACGTTAAATAAATTATTGTATTATTAAAACAACATACGAGCATTAGCTCAAATAGCTTGCTCACAATAAGTTCGTAAATAAATTAATTAGTTATTAAAATAAGGAAATGCAACACGAAACATTGCTTGATCCATTCGTAG
>WNNJ02000457.1:0-185564 GCA_012934845.2 Pomphorhynchus laevis
TATATATATATATATATATATATATATATATATATATATATAATATATAACTGGACTTCGATCATCAGCTCCATCAGTCTAATGTATCACTCCGAGACGTTCCTAACCACCCAGCAGTCATCGTCAGTCGGATGAGGTGGTAAGGGTACGTTTCGACTGCTTTTGTGAACACTATAAACACACCAGCAATTACTCACGATGCTATACGAAACTCAGGTGCAGAAAGCGTATTTTACTGTCTTGTTGCGTGTGTTGACCTTCTAGGTATTCTTAAGATAAGGCACAAATGCGTATCCGTTGGTTACGAGGGCACTGAATTTCTCGGAGTAGGTCTCAGAGTGATATATTAGACTGATGGAGCTAATGATCGAAGTTCAGTTATTTAGCAGTACATAAGGATTTAAAATCAATCGTAGCCAGTTTTGGCTCCTGGACCACAGTTTCAAGCGATTTTTCGCACTACCACTATATATAGTATTAGTGCGAAAGATCACTGGAGACTGCGGTCCCAAACCCAAGCTGTCTACTATTGAATATATACAAACTGCATATATATGCTGTTTATACCTTTTCTCCCTGCCAGTACCGATGTTATTACAGCTATTACCTCCTTATCTTTTCTTTTTTATTCGTATGTGAAAATTAATTTGTAAAGATGAAACAAATGAAGGTATCATACATACATAGAAATCCGAATATGAACATTTGTATTTTCATTATAAACAAAAAAATCATTTTTAATATTTAAAAGAAAATGGCGCCTGTTTGGTGAAATAAAACAACAATATAATCAGAAACATTTTACATAGACGATTCTTGTGAATTTTCCTCTCAATTTTTACCAGGAAAATCAAACTGATTATAATTAATGCGCATGCATACAATGTATTTATATAAATAAAGTATATTTATATAATTTTTTATATTTATAATATAATATATTCATAATGATATTTCTTTTTCAAAACATAACATACAGCAGGAATTCAAGCCTTTCAAATATACATACTGTTTATGGTTTCTTCCATAAATTTTATCTTTTATAGTTACAAATTATCATTACAAATCACAGTTTATCAACATCCTAGCGAAGGAACTGATGATTGTCAGTATCCTTTGGGATCTTCGCCGGTATGTTGATCTTTTCTTGGGAAGGTTCTTCTTTTAGCTCGCAGTGTCAATGACACACACTTAGCTATCGTTGTTGATATTTTGCAACGAATATTGGTTATGCAATCTAAATACGATGTTTTTCTTTTCAGTGACATTATGGTTGCGATCTTTCTAAATACAGTGTCGGCTGCTTTCCCAATGCCACCAGTTGTCGAGATTATTTTCGGATGAAAGGACGCGTTTCCTACTTTAGTGATTCTCTCAGTGTATTTATTAATTTTGCTCGATTCGTGGTATTGAAATGGATCTGACATACGATCGTGAGTATAAGACGGAGCCAAAGTATTGTATATGCATACGTCCATGTAGGACGGGTCCGTAATATGTCCAAACAATCCTGTACATTTGATATCCGAGCGTGCATCTCTATCTCGTGTGGTTGTTGTATTTTCTAAGATGACATTAGCGGAAATCGGCGTGAGTTGTGGTTCTAATTGAACATCATGACATGTTTCCCGTAGCATGTTCCCCATCTCAATTGTCACTGCATTGTGTCATATAAAAGTATGGCCTGCTGATTTGCACGAAAGTGCATGTGGGATATCGAAATATTGACCACAATTGCATTTGAAAGGTTCGGATTGATTTTTCCAGTTGTATCTGACAACAAGTGCATATCTGAATTCGTTCGAGTTCAGAAATAATTTATTGTCTAAGTTTCTTGGGTCAAGCCAAGCTAAAGAACCGATCCTACTTGCGTTTTCGGTGATCGTCAAAAGTTCGTCGGATTCGGATTTCAAATCAACTCTTGTCTGGTGGAGCCTGTTTTGTTTATCGGCTTTAATTTCCTGACGTATGCGATCCTGCATTTTTGCGGCTTCCATGCCTATGATTTCCTGCATTGCAGGCTCGCTAACTGAGAGTATATAATTGTATTCTTGTGCAGCACCTTGACAAGGGTCTATTATGTTCAGTCCTACGTGTTTTCTTGGCATTGAGATTATTTTTTCAATATGTTCACTTACAACTTGATAATGCATCATATCAGGCAGTGTGCGGTTGAAAAGTAGCTCGCGTAGAAGCTCATACCAGGAGTCCAGTGTCTTACAAGTTGTTTTATATACGTGAGCTTATATTGTAGCGTTTTGACAAAGTGTAAGTACGACGCAAATGCTTCGTGATTTGTGATTTCATGTAGTCGTGAGTGTTCATTGCATTTTATCAAGATCGCCTCTTCGCATTTTATCTTCATGTATTCCTTTGATCCGATGAAACTTCACAAATAATTCACACCATCTGATTTGATTGTGATGCCTTTCAGTTTCGTCGCAGAAATTTCATCCATTCTCGATTCGTTTTTAATAAGGAGTATGCATTTGAAGGGGTTAATATAAAAGCCGAATTTAGCACCAATTCGAATTATCTCTTTCCATGTCGCTTCGATATCAGTTATCGTTCCTACACAGGCACAGTCGTCCGCGTACCAACTATTTTTGGATTGTCCCCTTGGAAACGTTGTGTAGTCTCGTAATTAGTGGCAGGATGGCTAAGGCGAAGGCGACCATTGATAGCGGGTCACCCTGGATTAATCTCTAATCAGATCTTAGCGTTTATCCACCAACTAATAGTTCGTTGGGTTTTCCGTAGGTGTTCAGTAAGATTTTCTCCATCGCGACCATATATATTTTATGTTTGCCAACGTCAACTTTCTGTTTATGTTATTAAATGCGTTTCTAGCCTCGATCAAAAAGATATTCATGTCATCACGCTGCATGGATGCTTTTCGGATCGAGTGCACTACAATTTCTGTCCCGCATTTCTGACCGGCGCATAATTGAGTGTTCCCGCACACTACAAATAGATCGCCGGAGATCTGTGTGAGAATTAAGTGTCCAATTATTCTCCGAAGGGCTTAACCTTTGTCAATCGATATGACTCCAGGCATCTTATCTAACGGAATCAGACGACATGCTGTGTATGCTCTCAATCTGCGAGGGTCGACTTCTTCAGTGACGATTTTGATTGTGAAGTCGCGTATTAATTTAGTTAATTCCTCAGATTCCTTCCCGTGTGCTGGTAAGAACTTGTGCCAGGCATTCATTTCAACTCCGGAAGGACCTGCCGATCCGCTCATTTGTCTCGATGTTGCTGTTATATCTTGGGGTTGGAGGGAATAGAATCTTACGTCATGATGTTCCTTGGCGCCATGTAGGATACTCTTCAATACGTATGCAGGATCTGCTGGTGCAGCGCTTGGGTGCAGCTTGTGGATAATATTTATTACGGATCTCTCTTTGAGCATCGTGACAATCGAAAGAAATACGCCGTGCGGTCCGACTAGATATCTTGAGGCTGTTGCGATTCGCCCATTTTTCACGAAACTTGTGATTCTTTTGGTGGTAGCAATTTTCTTTTGGTTTTTAATAGTATCTAGCGAGGCCAATTTCATTGCCTGAATGTATCGTGCATCATTCATAAGCTCTTCACGTCGATTCATCTCCCACACTTTAATTATCCTCTCAAATGATTTTCTAACGAGGCTTATTTTCTAATTTCAATTCTCTGTAGGATGAGTGACAGTCACCTGTTGCAAGGGATCGTAGTCTGGCTTGTCGCTGTTGAAGTCTTTGAAGCATGCCGCTATCATATCTAAGAATTCTTCGCTAGCGTTGCAGCCGGGCAGGTCTAATGAATTCGGTATCCAGTGTATCACTTTCTTAAATGCTTCTTTGGGATAAAAGGCCTTTTGGTGAGTGTCAGGGTGCTGAGCCATTGAATCATGATGTGGGGTCTCGTTGCCACCGTGGTCCTGCGCCACGAGTGTAGCTTGATTTGTAGGGCCATTTTTGACAGAATTTATTATTGGATGGCTTCCCATGAACCATTTGGTTTAATATTTTTTATAATATAATAATATAACTTGATTGTGAGCTAAATTTCTTCTGGTTGTTGCACGACATTATCCTCAGCACCAATGTACGGAGAAAGCAGATAACAAGGGTCGAAACGTGAAATGTAGGTTTGGATCAGCAGCTGATGAGACCAACCCATATTGATTAGTATCGTCCTGCTGTATCAAAAATAAGATCAATACCTGTGAGGATAATATCGTGCCACAATTGGAAAATTTTCAGCTCACAGATGCAATCAAGTACAATTAAAAACATTCATTGAAAGTGGCAGCATGAAAAACGGGTGATCCGACTAGCGGATTACACACATAAGGTAGGTTTCTAATATATTGTTAGAATACGATCCCCTACAAAAAGTAATATACAGAAATGTATATTTACACCACTGGAGCAGCCAGCCTAGTGGATGTAACGTTGTATCGTGATACAGACGTCCGGAGTTCAAATCCGATCAGCATCAGTGTACGGAGAAAGCAGGTAACAAGGGTCGAAAGGTGAAATGTAGGTCTGAGTCAGCAGCTAATGAGACCCACCCAGACTGAATAGTAGCGTCCTGCTGTATGAAAAATAGGAACAATACATGTGAGGATAATGTCGTGCCAAAACCAGAATAATATATTTATTATATAATATAAATATTATATTAATAATATAAATATAAATGCCGGATAGATTGAGTAAACGTCAAACATTTTTAATCGATATTAAAAATCCTATTATTAGACTGATCTTCTCAATTATGATCTGCCAATGTTGAAGTCAAAGTTTAACATTAACATTTTTGACGATTTAGTGATTAGTAGTGATGGTCTAAGAGTTCTCGAAATACTAAAAATTTCGTGAAGAATAAAGGTTCTGATAATATCCATTATTAATCACACCTAGTAGATCATATCCAGCTGATTTTTGCTGTATTAAACGTGATTAATATATATCTCAAATATACGTAAATCAGTTCAAGTAACTGAGTTTACGTAATATAATTAAATAATATATAATAATTAAATAAATAATTATAAATAATTTGATAATTTTATCTAAGATTTTATATAATCTAAGATTTTATAACTTATAAAATAAACTAACTCCTCTACCCAACATAGCAGCGGAGCCAAACACATGCTAATGATGTATTTCCTCTGAAATAACTATCTAGTATCTTATTCTAATACAAAGTATATTATTTATTATCCATCCATAAAAATTTGCCACTTAAGAGTTTAAATTTATTCTTTATATTATTGTGTTGATTTATATATTTTACTATTTTCTGCTTGATGTTATTTTTATAGTAACCTAGTTTAAAATATGTATCTATTAAATTATTTTAATGATTTTGAAGAAAGCCAATATCATTACATATTGTTGCAATTCTTAAAATTTCATTATTTAATGTATTATATTTTATATTATATGGTATGTATGAATGCTCATGCAAAAATATGTTTCTTGTAAACTTAAATATGTCATCTTTACGATATAAATTAATAGTAGTTTTAGTTAATGTCAAGTTAATGTTTATATCTATATATACACCTTCTTAATCATCAATATTGGTTTTGTTAAGAATAAGGCTTTCTGGATAAATTTGTTCGCCTATTGAATAAAAATTGTTTGATTTAAATATACAAATAACATCAATATATCGAAACATATATTTCATTTCTTGATATAATTTAGATTTAATTTTTAAACAGTTATGAACAAATTCATATTCTATAATGCTTAAAAATAAGTCAGCTATAATTGGTCTATAATTACCTCCAATTAAAAACCTTTATTGTGTATAATGTATATATTTATTTATAGATGTTATTTAAATGTTCATATCTAGATATATACCTTTTTCTTAAGAATGAGGCTACCTGGATAAATTTGTTCGCTTATTGAATAAAAATTGCTAGTATTTAATACACATATATCATCAATATATCGAAACATATATTTCATATCTTTATTAATTTAGATTTATTTTCTAAACAGTTATGAACAAATTTATATTCTATAAAGCTTAAAAACAAGTCAGCTATAATAGTCAGCTACTATTACCTCTCATTTGTCTAAATATAGATGTCCCTATCTTTAAAGTAAAAAAATTATTGATGGATTTGTTCGCTTATTGAATAAAAATTATTAGAGTAATTATAAAAATCATATATGTACAAACATATATGTTTGTACATATATGTTTATATATATGTTTCCAAACATATATTTATATCTTTTTATTATTTAGATTTATTTTTCATAATATCATCAAGTTACTTTGAAACTAAATTTTTAGTTTCAAAGTATTTATATTCAAGACAATTTTTTAAACATTTTTTATATTTTTATAATAATATAAAAACATTATAGTTAATATTATAATTATTTATGTAGAGATGATTTATTGGCCTATTTGTCTCGAGACATTGGCCTAAACTAAATAGAAACACCAAGTTTTTCCCTCTTCAAAATAGCATCCTCCGTTCCAGAATTTTCCTACTTAGGTTAACTTTCCGTGTCAGAATTCTCTTCAAAAGAATTTGAAATAACACAGTGGTTTTTTTCAAAGGATCATTTCGATCTGTTCTTGTTTTATAAAAGTCATAAAACCACGTTGTAATCAGACAAGGAAATTCCTTGCTCGCAGCACAAATCGGTAATTTAAAAAATTTAGGCCTCATTGAATTATTTCATCGTACACAAGTGAACATTTTTCCAAATTTATCTATATCGGGGATCCTGGATTGCGTGATGCTCGTACGTTCGAGGGTTGAAACTCTGTTACAATTTGAAACTTGTTGTTGCCATAATTGCCGGATTCCTGATTGCATTGAGTTTTGCGGAGGCAGTTTGGAGCTGAGCAATTGAGGGATGGTTTATTCGCTCTTGCTAAACGACACCTCATGCATTTAACAGCGACGCTGTTGCACGAGCAACACTTTTGTCTCGAAGAGGAGATGCCTCGTGGAATAACTGTTCGTCGGCCAGAGTCCTCTTATCCCTGGATGATTTTGCGGTGTATAAAGAGGCTGTGTTGAGTTTGTAATTAGTGCAATTTAGTGTTTCTAATTCAGTGTTTAAGCTGTTAAATTTTTAGTTTCAAAGTATTTATATTCAAGACAATTTTTTAAACATTTTTTATATTTTTATAATAATATAAAAACATTATAGTTAATATTATAATTATTTATGTAGAGTTGATTCATTGGCCTATGTCTCGAGACATTGGCCTATACTAAATAGAAACACCAAATATACATTAAAAAGAGAAAATACAAAATTTCTTCGTCATGACTAAGAACTCCGTAGTTTGTCAATCTCCGTCAAACTCATCTTTGAAAAATGGGGTCAGTCAAACAAGTGAAACAAGGAATTACATGATTGGAGGCAATACATACAGATGCATGTTGATGTGCAGGTATTATTATTAATACACAAGACAACATGTTCGTAACCAATTTATTTATTTTTTATAAAATATATACACAAGACAAAGCCCTTAGGCTGTTTAGTCCGCTCACATAGAAAGATAGACAAATAAAAACAAAAAAGAGAAAAAAACGAGGTTAAATTGTTGAAATTATTGTTGATCTGACGGGTATGCCATTCGGATAGATTCCTGATCAGGATGTCGTATTCATTCTAATAATTTTCGTTTGAATATATCAATGTCATGGATAGATATTAAAAAGTCCGGTAATATGTTCCACACGCTAACAGCTCGATGCGAAAGACGATATATTCGAGGGTACCTTCCATGATATTGAGTTTTAAGATGCAAACTATGTCCTTGATGACAGGCACGATGATTCACACAATTTATTGGGTATCCGTCATAACCTTTAACGATCTTATACAAGGCTACCAAATCTAAATACATTAAACGTAACCAGATATAACACATGCCTAGCGTTCTTAGTCTCTCCGCATAAGGAAACTATGCAACTCCTTTACATAATCGAGACCGTCGCCTTAATATATTATCAAGTGAATTGATTTCATCTTTGGTGCACGGAAATGATGATTGAATGCTTTAATCAATGTGAGGACGAACCAATGTGTTGTACAGTAGCTTAAAACATTCTACTGGCAAATATTTGAAGCTATTCAATAAGTAAAGAACACTTCGCCCTTTCGAACATATTTTGTCTGTGTTCATACGGGTCTTGAGAGTAGACTGAACAATTGTGCCAAGGTCATGTGTGTGATTCGCTCTAGATACAATGTTATTGCCTAATATGTAATCAGCATGTATGTCACTCCGATCAAAACGTAAATGGACACATTTATCTACATTTATTATCACTCATATTTATTATTACGGTATGTGGGATCCGGATAGAGCAAAATTTATCATGGTACCCATGAAGAGAGAATGTCCAAGTAAGAGGGCGTTTTTGCGTCCGTGGATTCCGTTATTTAATTAGAATGAATGCAGGTGTCAGGTATATGTCTGGGTCAAGTAAACATCATACTTCAAGTTTTTTGAGATGATGGAACAATTTAGATTTTCGAGGAAGATAGAGAAGATTACAAAGAAATACAGAACAAAGTTGAAGTTTGGAAATCGCGGCTACAGCAGTAGAAGATTTAGGAGAGACACATATAGCGCGCTTAACAAATCTTTATTAGCACCTGTCGATTTGGGCGAAGTTAGAGGGATATAAATCTTCCCAGAATACATGTAATCCATATTGAATTATAGGAAGAAGCGTGGTACGGAAGTAGAGAATGGCAGCTTCGAATGAGAGTGAACCAATGTTGGAAGCATGATAGGTTGCGATTGTAACTTTAGATGCTTTGAATTCAAGATGAAGTTGAAATGACCATCTGGATAAAATCAGAATACCTAAATAGGTGTAGTTCCTACAGAATTATATAGGATGATTATAAAGTAATAGCTGACTGAACAGAGAATAGGGCCTCCCTTCCACTGATTTATCTTTGTCAGATAAATCAGTGGAAGCTGTAGACAAGTACTGAGAGCTTCAGCTCGAGCAGTTACCGAAGCGAAGAAGGCGGCTTGTGAGAAGTTTGGAGAGCACTCAGAACTTTATTATAGATCAGCTTCGAAGATGTTCTGGAGGACGATCAGAAATCCTTGTGTTGGAAAGCAGAAAACTCCTGAAACTGTCTATGACAAGACAGGATCTATGCTGACTGACATTGAAGTGGTTGTTGGAAAGAACATTTTAAGAGTCTCCTTAATCCGATGAATATGTATTCTCTAGTTGAAGTTGAGCCTTTTGAACCAGCGGAAGAGCTTATCTCTTTGAAAGAGGTCATTGCTGTTGTTAAAAACTTCGTAACGGCAAGTCTTCTGGAGTAGACGAGATTCGACCTGAACCTTTAAAGGCTCTCGACGTTGTTGGCATGAAGTGGCTAACACGTATCTTTAACGCTGCAGTAAAGTCGGGCAAAGTTCTTAGTGAGTGTCGAACTGAGGTGGTGGTACCGATCTTTAAGAAATGTGACCGAAGAGTTTGTTCTAATTATCGGGGCATCACTCTTTTTAGCCAAACTGTTTGCTAGGATTCTTGAGTTAAGAATACGGCCTATAGTTGAGGGACAGTTGCAAGAGGAACAATGCGGCTTTCGTCCAGGTGATGGAACTACGGATCAGCACTTTACTCTCTCAACTATCCTCGAACAGTCATAGGAGTTAGTTCAACCGGGACAAATACTGAACCTTGAGGTACTTCACAAGAGAGATAAGATAACGGAGAACACATTGAAGTAGAATGGACGAAAAATGATCTATCGAAGAGATACGAAGAGAACCAAGCCAAGGTGGACGAAGAGAAGCCATAATGATAGCGAAGAAGAAAATGAAGGATTTTGTGATCGACAATGTCGAATGCAGATAAAAGATCGAGCGATATTACCACACTACACAGTCCTTTGTCACGAGCGGAGAGCAGATCAGAAAATACTTTATGACATGCTAGTTCGGTGGAATGATTGAAGCGGAATTAAAAAGAAGGGTAGAGCTGCGATGAAGAGATATACTTGCTGATCTGATCTATGACAACGTGTTCAAGAATTTTAGATAAGGTTGGAAAAAATGATATTGGGGGATAAGATGAATGAATAGACGGGTCAAGAGAGATCTTTTTAAGTAGAAGATGAACGATGGCCGCTTTCCAAAGAACAGGAAATATTCTATTCCGGATTGACGAGTTAAAGAGGCTGGCAAGGAAAGGTGTGATGTCTGTTGACAACAATTTGATAATTTGAGTAGGAATGGGACTGGGAGGGGGACATACAGGTTGACGAAATAAGAAAGCAAGATACCTAATCTTCAGATACCGCAAGTAGGTAAAAGAGCTCATGGATACGAAAAGATAATGTAAAATATCTATTTAATATAAATATTTAACTTCTTTCAGGTAAAAGAAATTAAATTGTTTAATTTAATTAGTTTAAATTAATGAACAACGTCTTCAATGTGTTTTAAATATGGAACACTAGATTTTAAAATTCGTTTATCAGATATACCTGACGATGCGTTATCGTTTATCGCTTTTTATTGAACACAAAAAAGACAGAAACTTCAGGTAATATTCAGGAATACAAAATAATTACATATATTCTTTTAAAATTATTATTTATTTTAAATTTCAATTTTAAATTTTAACTATCAAACTATTATATATAGTTTGATATTTTATAAACTATTAATAAAATGATGAGCTTTTAGTTGCTTAATATTTTTAGAAATGTTTCGAATTTATTTTTATATTAATGATAATCATCTCACCACTATTAATAATTTTTATATTAAAAATATAAAAATTATATTTTTAATAATATATATTAAAAATTATAAATATATAATATTTATATATATTATATATATTCTAAAACTTATTTTCATAAATAAGTTAATAAATGTATTATTCTTTTATAAATGTGTTATAAAAAAATTTAAAAAAAATTTAATTAAAAAAATATTTTCAAATAATTATTTATATATTTTAGTTTATAATTGTTTATTAATACACTATTATTCTATTTTGCATTTATAATCTCATCGCAAATTATTCTGTATATTTGTATATATTAGTATCTTTGCTGATGTTCCAATTGTCAATTTAAAGATTAAAAGAGATTAGAAGTTTTTCCTTTTTAAAGGATTGGGAATTTAAAGATAAAAAATTTTTTAGTCAATCAAAACTTTATTGCATCTTGTAAAAATGATGTTCATTTCATCATCTTTGTAATGTTCCGATTGTCAATCCATTTTTCAAGATCAAAACTTTATTGAATCTTGTATAAAAGTGATGAAAGTTTAGATAATTTTGTATTTATCAAAACTTGGTGATTATTTGAAAAAAAATTTATCGAAAAGAATCAATATATCTTACAATCTATTTTTAGAAATGAAATAATAAATAAAATAATCATTTTACATCGTTATCCATCGCTCTGTGTCATATAGAGAGATGCCTATTTTCATTGCTAATCTTTATCGAAGACAACATCAGATGGGAATTGCTTAGATCGCTTCTTTGTATCAGCTCTTACGACAAGAGCCAATCGATCATTATCTGTTTCTCTAATAACAAACATAAAAATAATAAAAATAAAAACATTTTAGATTGCATATAAGATAATTGATTATTTAATTTATAATTTAATTAAAAACAGAATTTTTATTAAAAAGCTATCAAATTTAATTGAATTCTTGCATTTTTAAATAAAATATAATAATTTTATAAAAACACAAATCACAGTTCGCAAGGGTACAGGATAAAAGCGAAATAAAGAGTTTAAATAAATGTTAAAGTTTAAATAATAAAATAATTATTTGAAATAATTTCGTTCTTACATTTTGATTATTAAGATTTTAAACTATTATATAATCTAAATATTTAATTAAACTACTGTATAATTTCCAGCCTTATAGATGTATAAAGTGTCTAAAAATTTAAAGATGTCTAAATTCTTTAAAATACAGCAAATAAATACAAGTAAAAGAAAAAAATTATAAATTATAAATTATATTATTTCTAATATTAAAATTGTGTTTTAATAAATATTTATGAATTTACTTTAATTATATGATTTATTAAAAATTGTTTAATTTCTTATTTGCAAATATGATAAAAAAAGTAACATCTCTTTTCCATTTTTAAAGAAAAAGTTTGTTTTTACAACTAACGAGACATTTGAAATAATTGGATAATTTGTTTTATACAAATTTATGTCTAAAAATTTAGTTAGACATAAAGTTTATTTTTAGTATAAATAAAGTACGATATGTATATAGTTTAGTTATGTCTAAAAATAAGAAATAGAAAAAACAGGAAAAGGGAAACAGAAAAACATAATTTACTTTGCAAGTCACAATAAAAAAATTTATTTTCATAACTTAGCTTTAAATATAATATAATTTATTTTATTAAATAAATAAAATCGTACCTTATAACCTATAAAAACTACACTATACAGAATCCCTGTTCTACCGTACAAATTAGTAACGTACCGAATAATTTTCACCTACATTATTTATAGTATATTATATTATTATATATAATAATTATTATTATAGAACGACGCGTTTCGAAACTTCTACCAGTAATTACTTGTAAATATTATCATTTTAATTAAATATTTCAGATCAAATATTTATATGAAATGAATATATTATAAATAAGTTAAAATTAAAAATTTACTCTTAAATAAATATAATAATTAAATTAAATAATTAATTAATTAATTAAATCAAAATTCTGCAAAATTGACCCGCTGTTCCTCGCAATTTTAGAACGAGCAGTCAATTTGCCTAATTTATTAAATTCTTTATATTTTTAATCTGAAATTTTATCTGTATAAATCAATTATTTTTAAATTACCTCATTGTGAACAAAATCACTTTTAGAATTATGGAAAATTGAAAGCGTGTCTAATAGCTCATTCGCATATTCACCAAAGCACTATTATGATCTTATTATTACAAAATTATTTGTTCAAACTTATTTATAATTAGAAAACCTCAACAATTTAATTTTTTATATTTAAAAGAGTTGTCTTAATCTTACATTTTTAAAACCATTTTATAAATTTTTTACATTTAAAATCTCATTTTTCTTATTCTTATGAAGTTGCAATTAACTTTTTAGAAGAAATTTATATTAAGCAGTTAATTTGGTTTAGCAGTTAATCGCTTAGTGAAACATTAATTTAATTGCTAAATTAAATTGATTAAAAATTTAATGAAAAACACCCTAACTTTTAATCTGCTGTTCCACAGCAGATGCTATCACAATTTTCTTGGTAAGAAAATTTTCAATATCACAATTTTACGCTATCACAATTTTTCTAGTAAGTCTGAGGCGTACTAGTCGTTGGACTAGGCCTCAGACAATTTTCACTGGTCGTTGGACTTTTTCTGACCATATTTAAGTTAGGGTGTAATTTTGATTTGTAAAATTTATATCATTAATTAAAAACATTTTATATGAAATTCTTTATTAAATTAATTAATTATTAAATCTTTATTTTTAAATTAATTAGTTATTGACATAATTTATAAAAATTAAATTTTGGCTTAAAAATAAATCACTAAAATTTAATTTTAGTGATTTTTTAAAATCTTTACAAATCTTTATTTCGATCAGCCGTTTTTGCTCAGTCGTATTAATCGACTTTATGGTCGATTAATAATCAACCCGAGTATTACACACAAGTTAGTTTAGTCTAAAGAGTAACAAACCAAATTAATGTTAGCAAGCTGATGCCAAGCATTACCACCGTGCTTGATACCGGTATTTCTGATCATTTTTTTCTCTCCTTACAATTACATAACCTTTCCCGATTATCCCATACATCTCGCTCTCATCGATCTTGGAAACTTCTTGATTAAGCGCTATTTCAAAATTACTTGATAAGCTCTTTAGATTTGTCTACTTTATCATCTGTAAGTATTCTTGCGAATAACTTTGAATCATGCAATACTCAAATTCTTGATAAAATATTACCTTTAAGGGTTTTTATTAAACGACGTTCTCATCAAGCTCCTTGGTTTGATTGTGAATGTGTCACTGCCAAGCGTTTACTGCGTCGTTGTCATCGCCTGTATCTTAGAACACATCGAAGAAATGTTTCTTTGGCAGAAACAGCCAGATTAGCTTTCAGAGATGCTCGTAAACGATACTGTGAGCTCTTGAAACAAAAATCGAATCTCCTTCTTCTCCACGCAATTTGTAGTCTTCTATTAAAAACTTACTTGGACGTTCATGTCCGAAATCAACACTGTCTCCTTGCATTGATGCTGAATACCTTCGTGATAAGCTTACTGCAAACATTTCCACTCTGGCTTCCATTAATGACGACTTTTCTTCTGTCTTGAAGCATCATTTGCCGGAACTTTTCAACTTTACGCTTATACATCCTCAGCAAATATTAGCTGCACTAACGCGGTTACCAAACACGACATCTATCCTAGATATTATCCCAGCTAATGTGTTAAAATCTTGCATCCACACACTTCTACCTTATTTGTGTAATCTTTTAAATTCGTCAATTCGGTATTCGAAGTATTCTGATTCCTTTAAAGTCGCCATTATACGGACACTTGTGAAGCGATCATCTCTTGATCCCATGATTCCTTCTTCGTACAGACCAATTTCTCACCTATCGACAATCTCCAAACTTTTTAAACGTATAATCTTACATCAAATAAGTGACTATCTGAAGGTAAATAACCTATTTCCTTCTTCTCAATATGCTTATCGTAAACATCATTCAACCCTTACTGCATGCACTCAAATATTTGACCATTTACTTGTCGCCAATGATAAGAGTCGTATTAATCTTATATAGCGCTTGATTTAGCTTCAGCCTTTGATGTCGTTGACCATCAAATTCTCCATGCATGTCTTCGTCACCGATACGGTTTCTCATCTAGTGTTATCAAATGGTTCCATTCATATCTAACTGGTAGATCTTTTAGTGTTGAATCTAATTCAATTTTCTTATCTACTTATCAAATCACTCACGGCGTACCTCAAGGTTCTGTTCTTGGACCTCTACTATTCACACTTCTTCTTGGCGACCTAACATATATAGCCTCTCCTTATGGTTTTCCTTTAATTCAATATGCAGACGACATCGTGCTGTATGCAGACTGTGATCCTTCTTCCGTTAATGACCTTGCAGACATTGCTTCTGATTGTCTAAATCATCTTTGTAGACATTTGACGTCATTACGTTTAGTAATAAAAACGAAGAAATCTACCCTTATGTGGATAACACTTCACTCTTTGTCTGATCCGAACATTTAAATCAAAATTTCTGACTATACTTTACCGGTAGTCACTTCTATGGCAATTCTCGGAATTTCATTTAATTCCCACTTGTCATTTCTTCCTTTCATCAGACACAAAGCTCAATGCTGTTTTCTTATCTTGAGGGACATCAGGCAAGTAAGACATCATCTCGATACTCTTACTACGGTGAAATTAGTGAAATCTCTTCTGATTTCCAAACTTGATTATTATGTCAGTCGTATTAATTATCCGAAATCATCTCTCAAATCTTTGCAAAGTATTCTAAATTCGGCCGTTAGAGTTATTTTTCGCTTAAGGAAATTCGATCACATATCGCGTTATTCTAATTCGCTGTCTTGGCTAGACATCACGAACCGCATAAGGTTTAAACTAGCATGCTTTATGTGGAATATCATAAATGCCAACGCCCCATCACAGCTCATCTTACCTACATTATCCAGTAAATCCACAACTTCTATTTCGCTTCGCAATAATCTACAGGATCAAGATTATATGTTCCACGTCATTTTTCGCACGCCGTGCATCGATCATACTCGATTGCATGGCCTAAACTGTGGAACAATCTTCCCTCAAATGTTACTGCATCATCTTATATGTAAATTTAAAAAATGTTTATTTACATTTCTACGGAATCCTAATTTATAATTTTTTTTGTCATTTTAGTGGGCTTGTAAGTGACCGATAGTCACATTTGCCACTTAAAAAAATTTTCTTCTTAAAAAGTATTATGTGCATTATAAAACGTGCATTATGTTACTACGTGTGAGGTTAAAGTTGATGGTGAAATACAATAATATTGTAATCTGAGATATAATATATAATATATATAATGATTATATATTATAATTATTAATTAGAATTATATATTATAATTAGATATAATCTTAGATAACGATTGCATAAATTGATGAAATATCAAAATTATACCTTTCCTCTTCTTCCTCCATTCGTATAATGGCATTTAACTGTCTTTGCATAGCATCAACCCGCTTTACTAATGATGGCACGCTGCTAGATTCTCCGGACTGATCAGATGACATATTTCCGTATGCTATACTTGAAATATTTGCAGCAGCCTTGATAAAAACAATTATTTACTCAACATAAATACTATAAAAACACCTGTTGAAGTGATATTCGAAGTCGCTTTCGGCCTTCCACTTCACGAGCCCACCGTTTTTTATACTTTCGTAATAAAATCTAAATGTACGAAGGATTTTAGCATTTTAAAACAATTTTACAAAATAGTTGTATTGCTAGTCATAACTTTATCTAGCTTTAAAGCAAGATATGAATCTGATCAGCTATTTATCAGCTAACATTTATTAGCTATAATATAAACTATTAGCTAATATATAAGCTATTCTTGCTTTAAGCGTGCGTCCAGGTGTATTAATTAACAATTAATTAATTAATAATTAATTAAATATTAATCAATTATTAATTAACAAATTTTATATTTCCGATCTGTTACAGCCCTTTTCAGTTTAATAAACCCTTTCTTTCAGTTTTATTGACCTTTTTTCAGTTGTTATTGAATATTTTCAGTTTTTATGACCCTTTCTTTCAGTTTTATTGAACCTATTGAAAATGTATGAAACAATTTAATCCATAAATTAAAGAAATATTTTTAAAGATTTAATTTTTAAATAAAATCAAGACGTGCCATTGATTTTTCAACTCAAATGCGCATATGATCAAAGTAACCCATCATTCTAAAATCTCCATTTCTGAGAGCTTCATCAAATGTATTGATAAGTATCTTTCTATTGGCTAAGCCTTCACTTTGTCCAACCCTTGACTTCAAACACGAAATCGGGTTCAATTGAAGCGAATAATGCGGTAGAAACTTAAATATGTAGTTTTTCCTTAAAAATGCTTCTCTTAGACTTATGGATCGAAGTATTATCCATTACAATGTATTTTTGATTTCCAGAGGGTAATGAAGGCAATATTTGTTCTATAAACTGGAGAATGTCCAATGATTTAAAACTCCCACTTTTTATTCGATATCCAAGAACGCCTTCTTTAGTGATAGCGCATAATACTGATATGTTTGTATCTTTGGAATTTGATACATTTGTGTAACATTTAGTATTCTTAGGTGAATATTCCATTCTCTTGTATGAGGGTAAATTAAAACATCAACGAACCATATTGTAGCCTCACCTGCTTGTTTGCATTACTATTCCTATTTATGGGAATCAATGTTAATGTCTTCCTGGTATAATCCATTTTTTTAATTATTCTTGATGCTGTTGATAAGGGAAAGAACTTCCAGAGCCATGTTCACATGTAGATTTAAGGCTTACCTATTTCGGAAGACTATTTCTACTCCACCCAACATAGCAGCGGGGCCAAATACGTGTTAAGGACGTATTTCCTCTGATTAAATTTGATTATATCGTATTTTATTCTAATACAATGTATATTATTTAATATCCATCCATAAAAATTTTCCGCTAATGATTTTAATTATTTTCTGCTTGATGTTATTTTTTGATAATTAATGATGTATGTCCTCTGATGACATGGAACTGTCATCAGGAGAACTGCTATGCTATCGGGTTTCGGCATCTAACTCCTCTACCCAACATAGCAGCGGGGCCAAATACATGCTAATGATGTATTTCCTCTGAAATAACTATCTAGTATCTTATTCTAATGCAAAGTATATTATTTATTATCCATCCATAAAAATTTGCAACTTAAGAGTTTAAATTTATTCTTTATATTATTGTGTTGATTTATATATTTTACTATTTTCTGCTTGATGTTATTTTTATAGTAACCTAGTTTAAAATATGTATCTATTAAATTATTTAAATGATTTTGAAGAAAGCCAATATCATTACATATTGTTGCAATTCTTAAAATTTCATTATTAATATTCTTAAAATATAAGAATATTATATTATTCTTATATTACATTATTAATATCCTTTAAAATTTCAATTCTTAAAATTTTAAGAATTTCAATTCTTAAAATTTCATTTTTTGTGATTTTGAGGAAAGCTAATATGAGGTTATCAAGATGTGACACTGCATAAATTACATATTATGACAATTCTTACTTTTATACTTCTTACTCTAATTAATAAAATGATTTTGAAGAAAGCCAATATCATTACATATTGTTGCAATTCTTAAAATTTCATTATTAATATTCTTAAAATATAAGAATATTATATTATTCTTATAATATAATATTCTTTCGGCCCCTAACTCCTCTACCCAACATAGCAGCGGGGCCAAATACATGCTAATGATGTATTTCCTCTGAAATAACTATATAGTATCTTATTCTAATACAAAGTATATTATTTATTATCCATCTATAAAAATTTGCCACTAAAGAGTTTAAATTTATTCTTTATATTATTGTGTTGATTTATATATTTTACTATTTTCTGCTTGATGTTATTTTTATAGTAACCTAGTTTAAAATATGCATCTATTAAATTATTTAAATGATTATTGAAGAAAGCCAATATCATTACATATTGTTGCAATTCTTAAAATTTCATTATTTAATGTATTATATTTTATATTATATGGTATGCATGAATGCTCATGCAAAAATATGTTTCTTGTAAATATAAATATGTCATCTTCACTGATTAATATAAGTTATATTTATTCAAATGCATGCCAAAGCCAAAAGGCTATTCCGGCATAGTCAAAAGATATTTTGAATATTTTGTGTGCTTTATGCTGATAGAAAGCATATTGTTTTTATCCATCCGTAGAATATTTCCGTTTAAATAGAATAATAATAAATCAACAGAATAAATAATATTCTGTTGATTTGTATATTGTAAATTTATTATAAAATTGATTTATTTCTAAAATTGTTTTTATAAAAAAGAAAGCATTCATCAAACTGGCATGAAAATTAGCAGAAAAATAATAATGTCGTATCATTAATGTCCTATTATCTAATACAATATTACCGATTATATTACCGGGAAAACAAAGTTGACATAAACTTGTCTAAAATTAAAGATCCACTCACGCTTGTTTATAACTTGTTAACGTTAGTTTTAAGCGCTTCCGACAGTTAGTTTTAAGCGCTTAAAGTAATCGTGGGCTAGAACAAGATCTAGAAATATCTACCACCGGGCTAGAATAGATCTTCAAATATCTACCACCTTCACTTCGTGCGATACGGGATCTTCTTGTTGACATGTTTCATTAAGAACATATAACTATTTTAAAGTGCTTGTTTTTAGCGTTATTAAAACAAAGTGGTAAAACCGCTTTAATTTACATTCAGGTTTCGAATTTCACATTGTAATGCGCATATTTCCATGTGCTTGCGTCTCATATCTTGTTCTTGTTTCCCGGTACGATTGAGACTAAAAATATCTAAACCTTAATTCGATAAAATATAAGCAAATTATTTACCCAGCCAACGGATTAATATCTTCTTGCGGATTAATCGGATAAGGTCGTTTCTAAAGAAAATATAAAATTCTTAAACTAGTTTGATACTCAAATATACCGTAGTGATATTATCACTTAGTACCTTTTTAAAATAGTAAAATAAACAAATAATAAAATATTTACATTAATTCAAATATAAAAAATTAAAATATTAATTCTTAAATTAAAATCTTAAGTCAGTGTTTAATACAAATGTTAACAAAATGTTATCAAAATTTTTTTTTCTAAATTATTTTTAAATTTTAAATAATTGGTATTGATCAAGGAAAAGGTTTTATTTACCGCTTACGTTTTCATCTTTTTAAATATAGATTTTCGAAAACACAAAATATAGAGTAATGTCTACTCAATATTTGAGTGGATAATATTTAATTTATTTCAAACTTATATATTAAAATATTTATAAATTAAAAAATAAATAAATTAGTCATAGACGAAATTATTCGCTACTCATTTAACGTGAACTAAATTAATTTATATTATAAATTGATTGTTCACTCATAGTGGATTATTTATTAGTGAAGAGAGTGAATTGAAATATTTATTTAATCGAATTTTCATTTTCGAAAATTGGATTAAATAAATATTTTACTTCACTCCCTCCTCTAATAAATAATAAATTAATTTATTATAACTGTTTTTAAAATTATCTTCTGATTTTTATTTACATCTCTAATGCGGAAGTTATCAGCTTCAATAGCTGGTAACTGGTGACAGGAGTGCTTGTCAAAATATTAGTAAAATATATGAATATATTAAATGTACTCTTAAATCGAAATAAGCGATGCCAAATACACGCCATTAATATATTTCCTTATATGTTATTCGATTATCTAGAGTATTTTCAACTTATTTTAAGTTACTCAGGATTCTAACACAGAGCATATTGTCCAATGATACGTTCGATGTGCTATTCAATTGTTTAGGGCGTTTAAATATTGCGATAAATATAAAAAGAAAATTTTATCGTTTACAAATTTAGTCTTTTTTAGTCTCTATTTTTTTAGTCTTTTTTTAGTATATTTTTGTCGAAAATTTGTGAACAATAAAATTTTATTTCTTTATTTCTCTTAATGTTTTAGCGCAATGGATAACAGACATATTATTTAGTATCCATGTATAAAAATTTCAAACTCAAAAATTTCAACTTATTTTAAAAATATTTTGATGTATATATTTGGCAATTCTTTATGCTTACTAAAATTTGCTTACATACTACGACGATATGTAAAATTTCATTTTAAATTTATTAGTTTAAATTAATGAACAACGCGTTTTACAACACGTTGTAAATTAATGAACAACACGTTGTCTTTTTTTGTTGTTGTAATCGACTGGCATCTAGCGGGGCTGCTAGGTGCCAGTCGATTAAGTATTAAAATGGTACCTATTACCAATTAGCCTCTTCGTGGAACGGCTCGGGCAACGTATGTTCGACATTCGTCGATCAACGGCTAAATAATTGGCCGGCTTACATCAGCCGTAGGGATAGTTCTTTCATAGACTATCTCAGATCCCTCCAATGACGCCAACGGCGGATTAGACAATAGACAAAAAGGCGGAAGAGAGTACAGAGGCCTGTTTATTTACAGCAGTGATATTGGGATCGGGAAATAGCCGAACAATTGGCAGGCAACAAATTTATAAAATATATATCAAATGCAAAGAACAATAGTCAACTCACCACTGACCGGAGGAGTTTTCATTGTCGGATGCTGTGTGACCAGGCAATTCTACGGAGAAAGCGAAAGAAGCATCAACATCCGAAGCAGACTAGCCTTCATGTAGGAACGTGTAATATCATCTCGCTGGTGGGGAAAGAACCAAAATTATTTGAAGAGATGGTTCGCTTCGGTATTGATATAGTCGGAGTGACTTATCTTCACTATTCTGAAACTGGAACTAAACTTTTGAATCAAGGTTGGACCTTGAACTATTCGAGAGTTACCAACGGAAAGCGACAACAGGCGGGTTTAGAGATACTGACAAATCCCCGGTTGTCGTTTGTGGTAGAGAGGTTTAACCCAGTGAACGAAAGGCTGGCGTTTCTGAGACTTTTAGTCAAATAAGGAAATAGAATAACTGTTGTGTATGCGTATGCTCCCAACATTATCTCGGAATTCGCAGCCTTCGTGGATAATCTTCAGGATATGCTTGATAGTATCCTGTTGGAGATTCCCTCGTTATACTGGGTGACTTCAATGCTCATGTTAGTAGCGACAGAAGCACTTGGAAGGGAGTGTTGGGGATGAACGAACTTTCTTATCTGAAGGCGAGTGGTGTTGAATTATTGCAGTTTTGTTCTCGTAGCAATTTGTGCATAACCAACACCTTGTTTGAACATAAGGAGATCCATAGATGCGCATGGCATCAGAATTATCTCAGTCAACGATCAATGATCGATTTTGTAATAGTTTCATCTGATCTGCGACGTTTTGTTCTGGATACTCGTGTGAAGAAATGGGCTGATCTGATAACCGATCACCACGTTGTAGTTAGTAAACTTCGATAGCATGATCGGATACTAGACAAGCCTGGTAAACACAAACGTTGTGTGAGGGCGTGCTGGGAGCGTCTATCAAATGCTTTTGTCAGAAGAGGTAAAGATCATTGCCAGCTTTTAAAAGTTAAAAGTTGTGGCTCGAAGACATTAGGTGCTTGTCGCGTAGAGAATACTCGAGCTGCTTGGTGGACACCAACAGTTAGAGATTTTGTCCAACAGAAGAAGCTGGTTTGTAAGGCAACTTTGTCAGATAAATTACTGGAAGCTGTAGACGAGTACCGAAAAGCAAAGAGAGCTTCAGCTCGAGCAGTTACCGAAGCGAAGAAAGCGGCTTGGTTGAAGTTTGAAGCGCACTTAGAACTTTATTATAGTCAGCTTCGAAGATGTTCTGGAGGTCGATTAGGAACCTTCATGCTGGAAAGCAGAAAAATCCTCAAACTGTCTATGACAAGGGAGGATTTATGCTGATTGACATTAAAGAAATTCTTAGTAGTTGGAAAGAGCAATAGTAGTCTCTTTAATCAATTCGATATGTATTTTCTTGTAGAAGAAGGGCCTTTATAACATACGGAAGAGCTCATCTCTTTGGAAGAGATCATTGCTGTTGTTAAAAAAAACTTCGTAATGGCAAGTCATCTGGAGCAGACGAGATTCGACCTGAATGTTTAAAGGCTCTCGACATTGTTGGCATGAAGTGGCTAACACGAATCTTCAACGTTGCATTGAAGTCGGGCAAGGTTCAAAGTGAGTGGTGAACTGGGGTGATAGTACCGGCCTTTAAGAAAGGTGACCGAAGAATATGTTTCAATTATCGGGGTATCACTCTTCTTAGCCAAACTGGTAAGCTATTTGCTAGGATTCTTGACTTAAGGATACGGCCTATATTTGAGGGACAGTTGCAGGATGAACAATGGGCTCTCGTCCATGTCGTGGAATTATGGATCATCTCTTTACTCTCTCAACTACCCTATAACGGTCATGGGAGTTCGCTCAACCGGTCTACATGTGTTTTGTAGATTTGGAGAAGGCGTTAGACCGAGTTCCGCGAGAGAGGTTGTGGGAGGTAGTAAGGGAGTATGAAGTACCACTATCTTCGGATAGCTGTGGCTTCTTTGTATGAACAAAGTATGAGTTGTCGTATTCTAGGTAGGAAGTCTGAATCATTTCCAGTAGGCGTTGGGCTTCGCAAGGGTTTGCCCTTTGTCTCAACTTTTGTTCATTGTTTACATAAGAAAAATTTCGAGACGAGCTGCTCTGACCGATTTCGGTCTTTAGTTCGGTTCCATCAGGATACCATCTCTGCTTTTTGCAGATGACGTTGTTTTTGTTGGTTTCTTGTCATGAGAATTTACAATGCCTACTAGATCGATTCACGATATAATGCTAAGCGGCAGGGGTGTTGGTTAGTACATCTAAGACTGTCTCTATGTGTTCGTCTCGGATTCAGATGATAATGTCAATCCGGATAAGGGAAAGGTTCTTCCTGATGTGGAGGATTTCAAGTATCTTAGGGTATTGTTCTCGATGGATGGTAGGAACATCAAGGATATTGAGAAGCGGATTTGTGCAGCTAACGCAGCAATGCGTTCTTTGTACAGGTTTGTCGTGGTGAATCGGGAGTTGAGTCTTCGGGCGAAGCTTTTGGTTTACCACACAATCTTCGTTCCTATCTTAATTTATGGTCATGAGCTTTGGGTTATGACTGAAGAATAATATCTCGGATACAGGCGACCGAAATTAAGTTCATTCACGGTATGGCCGATCTTAGCCTTAGAGAAAAGGTTAGGAATTTGGTCATCCGGAATATACTCGGAGTAAAGTCGCCGCTTCTCAACATCGAATAAAGTCAGCTGAGGTGGCTATGACACGTTCTTAGGATGTCTAGGAATCGCCTTCCTCGAAGGATTTTCCAAGCCGGACTCTCTCGAAAGAGACGTCGAGGTAGACATCGGTACCGGTGGAGAGATCGATTCTCGAAACTGACCTAAGACCGCCTTGGGTTATCTAAAAGCGAACTCTGGTATGTCGCCCAGGATTGCGATGTCTGGAGTAGTTTGTTTCGTGCACTGCCTCCACGACTCGACACCCGTACAAGTAGTTTACAAGAAAAAAATTTATTTGTTTTTTCTTGTCAAGAAATTATTGTTGTAATATGTTTACGTATTGGAGTTACTGCTATTGTATTTCAAGTCTAAGTGCATTTGGTGCCAATACTGCAAGTTGCAGTATTGGCGACTTAGTTGACAGAATTCACTTCATTTGGATTTTAAATACTCTGGATCCTTAGCAATAGCAATTGGTGCAGTTTGAAAAGCCTTTATCTGCCTTGGGCTTGCATTGCAATATGGAAGAGGTTGAAACATTAGATCGTATAGTACAATCGGCCAGTAGTGTATT
Organism: Pomphorhynchus laevis; assembly: GCA_012934845.2. NCBI lineage: Eukaryota > Metazoa > Acanthocephala > Palaeacanthocephala > Echinorhynchida > Pomphorhynchidae > Pomphorhynchus > Pomphorhynchus laevis. The sequence continues at coordinate 24,654 of WNNJ02000457.1, forward strand.
GCAACATATTTAACTATTATTCAAGTCACCAGATATACTAAGAGTTATATCGTACTTGATGACGGAGTAGTTCAGTAAAGAAGGCTTAATAAGTCGACTGAAGCGATATAGGTTCGGTTTAGGCTGATATGGAATTATAAGTGTGTAAATATGCATGAAACGGGCTTATTTTTGCAAAGGAAGGCCCATTCAGAATCGCGGTCTAAGTGCATTTGGCAAACTGCGGTATCTGAGTAAATAAAGTAAATGCAGCCCCCTCAAATTAAGCTTCATATGACCAACCTTCTCAGGGAGTGGATATAAAGTTAAGGTTATCGAAGTGGTTGATTAGTTGCTGTAGTTTTTCAGTAATACAACACTTATATTAGTATAATATTACTTATGAGTTATTAATATTATAATATTTTACAACTGGAATAACTGCTGATGTTTTTTATGTTATAGACATTAAATTGTTAATACAAAAATATTTAACTTCTTTCAGGTAAAAGAAATTAAATTGTTTAATTTAATTAGTTTAAATTAATGAACAACGTCTTCAATGTGTTTTAAATATGGAACACTAGATTTTAAAATTCGTTTATCAGATATACCTGACGATGCGTTATCGTTTATCGCTTTTTATTGAACACAAAAAAGACAGAAACTTCAGGTAATATTCAGGAATACAAAATAATTACATATATTCTTTTAAAATTATTATTTATTTTAAATTTCAATTTTAAATTTTAACTATCAAACTATTATATATAGTTTGATATTTTATAAACTATTAATAAAATGATGAGCTTTTAGTTGCTTAATATTTTTAGAAATGTTTCGAATTTATTTTTATATTAATGATAATCATCTCACCACTATTAATAATTTTTATATTAAAAATATAAAAATTATATTTTTAATAATATATATTAAAAATTATAAATATATAATATTTATATATATTATATATATTCTAAAACTTATTTTCATAAATAAGTTAATAAATGTATTATTCTTTTATAAATGTGTTATAAAAAAATTTAAAAAAAATTTAATTAAAAAAATATTTTCAAATAATTATTTATATATTTTAGTTTATAATTGTTTATTAATACACTATTATTCTATTTTGCATTTATAATCTCATCGCAAATTATTCTGTATATTTTTATAGATTGTTTAAATTAATTAGTTTAAATTAATGAACAACGCGTTGTATTATATAATAGATAATATTTGTAATATTTATTATAATATTGAAATTGTATTATAATATTTTTAATATGTAATTAATAATATAGCATTTAATATATAATATTTTACAACTGGAGTAACTGCTAATGCTTTTCAGGTAAAAATATTAAATTTTTAATATTATATTAAAAATTAATAATTAAATTTATTAATTTAATATTATATTATATTTTTAATATTACATTCAATTTTAAAAATAAACACGAATTTTTAAAATTCGTTTATAGAATATACCTGATGATACTGTCTATTCTCTTTTGCACTTATAATTTTATCCCAAATTATTCTAAGAATAGAACGCGTAGTATAATTCTCAATATAACTGAGAATTATATCTCTTATAATTTTCTTAGAATTAACAAAATATTATGAAAATATTAAATTTACAAATCAACAAACTATTATTAATTTATTTTAACTATTAAGCGAAAAAATTTATGGATTTTCTTTCGTCGAATTTGTACTAAAATATGAATCGAATTCTACATAATCTGTAATATTTATGGATAGTAATTAATATACTTTGCATTAGTATAAGATACTATATAATAAAATTTAATCAGAGTGTCATTAGCAGGCATTTGGCCCGGCTGCTATGCTGGATCGATGAATAGGGGCTAAAACCTGATAACATAGCAGTTCCTCTTAATGACCTCTAATATTTATTCTGATAGCTATAGTTCTTAGTCTGGAACCGCGACATCTATATTTAGACAAATAAAATGTGTTCTAATGGGAGATAAAAGTAGCCCAATTATAGCTTTTTTATTTTGAGGCTTTAAAGAATATGAATTTGTTCATAACTGTTTAAGAAATATGTCTAAATTATATAAAGATATGGAATATATGGTTGATTATATTGATGATATATGTGTATTTTACTCAAACAATTTTTATAAAATAAGCAAACAAATTTATCCAAATTTATTAATTAAAATATTAATCAAATATATTAATAAATAATATATTCACTCTTTCCTTTGATCATCTAAATTATTTAAAGTTAGGGACATCTATATTTAGACAAGTAAAAGGTGTTCTAATGGGTGGTAATAGTAGCCCAATTATAGCTGACTTGTTTTTAAGCTTTATAGAATATGAATTTGTTCATAACTGTTTAAAAAATAAATCTTATTAATAATCAATTAATAAGATTAAAAATTTTTATCTTATTTAAAATCAATCTTATAGAAATTAATTAATTAATTAAATTATCATCAATGTATCGAAACATATATTTCATATATTTATATTGTTTAGATTTATTTTTTACACAGTTATGAACAAATTCATATTCTATAAAGCTTAAAAACAAGTCAGCTATAATTGGGCTACTATTACCACCCATTGGAAAAACTTTTAATTGTCTAAATATACATGTCCCTACTTTTAAATAATTTTGATTTATCAAAATATTTAAAGATTCTATTAATTCAATTTTATCCATATATTTATATTTATTTAATGGTTTAATTTTTGTTAGATAGGCGTTATAATTATTATAACATATATATGTATATCTTTTTCCGAATATAAGATTAATTAATTTTACTAACGCTTCTTTAGTATCTGCTAAATCTAAATTTGTATAAAGCGTACTAAAATCGTATGTATTTATATTTTGAAAATTTATTCCTTTTGTCTGTTCTAAAAATTCTTTTGTAGAATTAATACTGAAATAGTGTTTTATACCAGTATTAATTTCGATTACCTTACAATATTTTTTAAAGTGTGCTTTAATTACTTTAAGTATTTTATTCATATAGACAGAAAGTAGTTTTAATGTACATTTAAAAGCACTACATATTAACCCAAGTTTTATTGGAGTTTTATGTAATTTTGGATTCCAATATAATATAGGTATAGTTTTGAATTAACCTACAATATTTCTTAAGGGGGGGGGGTAATTGCCTCAAATATTAAAGTAATTGGTTGATATTTAGTTACTATTAGTTTTTATTTAGTTTTACTCACTAATTACTGACATCGTTAAAATAAAATAAAATCGGATTTGTTTGGCACAAACAAATCAGATAAGTTTCTGATAAAAATTGTTGAAAATCAAGTTGTCTCTTAGCTGGTCTTAAGAAGCACGAATGCAATTAAAACTATATTTTATTAAAAAATATTATTCAAATTTTTACGTGATTGATTTCGTTAATTTTTAGAATTTTAAATAATTTATTTAAAATATTAAATTTATTAAAAATTTCTTAAAAATGAAATTGTGAAATAAATTGTGAAAATTGATATAATCTAGGTGCACTTAAAAAATATTATCAATATTAATTATTAATATTAATTATTATATTAATTAATATAAATATAATATATTAATATTATCGCTATCGATCAATTTTGTAAATATTCAGTTAAACTTAATAAATTATACATCAAATAAGAAACTGGAAACTTCTTGAGTCTTTGTTGAGATTGTGGCCGCGAGCTTTAAAGTAACTCACTAATACATAATTCTTGGTTTTAAATATGTCATAATATGGAAGTTATCAAATGCTCATCGTCCTGCAACGATATTTGCATTGGAAGCACATTCTGTAAGATGGCCTGCATATTTTGTAGAGAATGCATCGTCGCGAATGCATGGGCAGGACTAAAACTGAAGTGTCCTGAATCCAAAATTTACAATTTGTTACAAGTTATCGATAATTTAACTGAGAATCAAGCAGGTTGTCAGTATGGCTAAAAACCTGCCTGATGATTTATAAGTTTATAAGAGAGTTTGTTTATTATGTATACAGTGAGCAAACTTATGTGAACAAAGTGAACAACTCATTTTTATCTAAAAATTCAATTAACGTAGTGCATCAATTGTATGGTAAAATTACTAAAATACCTGAACTTTAAACTGATTCTGGACTGGAGAGTTATTAGATAATTCTTTTTCACGTGAATCGACATATATTGGAGGATGCCATAGATACTTTTTTAAATATACTCTGTAGAAGCCAATTACAATAATATTCAAACCTCTGTATCGTTTTGAGGTAATCGCCGTGCCATTAATTGTTGAATTAATATATTTTCCATAACAATATCTAAGATCATATAACTGTTAACAGAGCAAAAACAATTAAAATGAGAAAATCAAAACCTAAATTATTCATTCGAATGTCAACCACTAGAATTGTGAGATTTTTGTTTAGCATTTCCATAAGGATAGATCCACTTTTACCGGTTAAACCACACGATCTCAGGTCAATTGCTAAAGCAAATACCGAGATAATTGAAATATTATTTTCATATCAAATATTATTTTCATAATATTCGATTCAGAATTTTATTTAATTAAATATCTGTAAAAAACACTACAATTTAAAAATAATTGAAACAAATAATAAATAATAATAATTATTAAATAATAATAAATTTAAAATCAAACATGAGAATACAACATGAGATGGAGGGATTTATGTGAGTAAATAAAAATGATTATTAAGCAGCCCTTTTCTCTTGTCGAATTCTCCAAACCTTAGCTTATAGTCTATTAACACTTTTCAACCATGAGCTCTTCGCCATCCTCGTTCTATTTTAATTTGCCAGCCCCGAATTCCTAAATGTTCCTCGTGTGCCCCCTGGTTCGACTCTGACTGTAAAATTTCTAAGCGCATTCTATGTCATTCTTTTAGAGTTTTTCTTCGTTTTCTCAAACTTAGTCACACTTATATCCCTAGTCATCGTGATCATTACTTAAATCTTCGAAGCTCCCATCACTCCCTTCTAAGTGATAAATGTAATTTTTTAACAAAACAAGATCGCATCATCGTCTGATCAAAAGTATACTTGGAGAACCTTTAATCGCCTTCTTGCTCTCACTTCTAATGTTCACTCCATCGATCCCCACGAGTTCTCTTATTTTCAATTAAAAATTACTACGATCATCCCCGCTATCCTTGTAAATCATCAAACATCGTCTTGATCATCATGCAAATTTCTTCCTGAGCTATTCCATCATCCTGTTTCATCTAGCGAAGTCACTAAGGTTCTCTTCACTCTATACCCAATACCTCTTCGCCTGCCAACCCTATCCCTATGTATATATTTAAATCTATTCATTCCATAATATCACCGTTCCTAACCACCCTTTCCGTAGATCTTTTCGTATCTGCATTTTTACAGACAAATGGAAATCATCCATCATACGTCCTCTTCTAAAGAAATCGTCCCTCGATATTTTACATCCATATTCATACCGCCTGAGTTCTATTCTTCCTACCTTATCTAAACTCCTTGAGCGTCTTGTGTTATATCAGCATTGTTTCATAAAGTCAATGTATACCTTGTTTCATCAAATTAATAACCCTCTTTTCAATCTGCCTTCGTTCTAATCACTCTACTAAACGTGTTTGTGTAAACGTTTTCAGTGATCGACTTTAAGCTTGCGATATGAAACTATGTAGTGTCGTAACTTCTATTAACCTGTCTTCTACTTTTGTTATTGTTAATCATTATGTTGTACCATCTCGACTTCGTTACGACTGTGGTTTCTCAATTCCTGATGTAGCATGGTTCACACCTTATCTCTCCAAACGCTCTTTTTGTGTTAATTAAACTCATCTGTATCTATATCTACTTCCATATCTGACGGTGTTCTACAAGGCTCCGTTTTAGGTCATTACCCGTGACCATAACTTTCATCTGATCAGTATGCAGATGATATTCTCCTTTAATCTCATGCACATCATCTCTGTATCCACGATCTCGCAACTTCTGCCAGAAATTGTCTTATGTCTATCTCCAACCATATTTTTTCTCTTTGCCTAGCTATTAATCTTGAAAAGTCCAAAATAATGTAGATAATCCCTCATCACCTCGATATAACTTTACCTATCTTATATATTAATTCGATAATTCTCCTAATCGATGACTATATGATTTTCTTAGGTTTTCACTTCGACTATTTCCTTTCACTCAAACCTTTTGTTCATGACAAAGTTCGCACTTCCTTATTATTTCTTCGTGACCACCGGCATATTCGTAAATTGATCGACTTCCGCTCTTGTCTAGTCCCTATATCGTCTCTCCTATTTCCCAGATTATTGCTTTAGCTTATTTGCCTTTTCGTCCAATTCTGCTCTTTTACCTCTCCAACGTATCATAAACTCTGCTGCTCTTGTCCTATTGCATCTTCGCAGATTCCACCATATCTACCATAAACTTCCCATCTTATCTTGGCCCTCAATAAACCTTCATGTTGAATTTCGTTTGCCTATTATATTACCTTTCGTCATATTTTATCACCCACCATCCTACTTACACCTTGCTTATCTTATGGTTCGCGTTCTGCCCTCTTAGCTCTGCGATCAAGTAATTCTCTATTTATTCACGCCCTTCCGCACTCAAACAACTCAAAAGCTTCCACTTGCCTTGAAATCTTTGCCATCATACGTCCGTTCTTCCTTGTCGCTTCCACTCTTCAAACAAAGTCTACGTTCCTGTAATATTGCTCCTCCTCCACAATATATCAATCAATTCATTCCATCAACATCTTATCCAACTCACAATTCTATCATACCTCTTTAACTAAACCACTCAACATTCCTCTGGACGTCTTGCCACATTCCACTCAGCTCCCTTATCTTCAATATACTTGCTTCAATTTCATCAGCATTTACATTTTACATTCTATTTTTTTTTGTTTTCTTAAGTGTTTGTTCTTTACCTTTTACGCTGGCTTGTAAGCGCGCATAGGCGTGCATTTCCACTATAAATAACGTTTTTGGGCTGCTTTTCATTAAATTAATTCGATCAAATAATATTGTTTAATTTATAAAAAATAAATTAAATTAATTAAGGAATCGGAAAGAAGAAATTAAACCAATAAGCGATTTTAGATCGTTTAATTTTTAAAAAGAAAAACGAGAAAAATATTTTGACCACTTTAATTATTTTGCATGACATTCAAATTCAAAAATAATTTAAATCAATAATTCGATTTGAATAATTTTTAATAAATTTTCACATTCTTCCTAACTGCAAACTGATTGCACCGTCAGACGCTTCTCTGCTGAGTGACCTGATCAACCGCGATACACAAATCGACAAAACAGTTAATGAAGCCGTTAGCAAACTAATTCAAGCGATAATCAGACTGACCAACTCAACAAGCACGACGCATTGTTCGTGCTTCTGAACAGCATTAGCCTACCCAAGATAGGCTTCTCACTAAGAAGTTTCCCGTGTTTCCATAATGAGAATTGCTGATGTTCGTCGGAGAGCTGAAGAGGCTAATTTCTGTCTTTCTAAATATTCCCTTAACAGATAAAGCGTGGTAACAGACGACGCTTCCAAGAAGACTAGGCGGTCGTCTAGAACTTCGATGAGCCACGTCGTCTGTCCTTGGATCCGAATACCTGATTGATTTGTAACACCAAAACACAACGATCACGGCGGCTGGCTCACATGATCCCAACTTTATGACGCCATCAGACTCTGGAGCGCAAATGTTTTGCTTTGTCGTCCCTTGAGAACCAATAATTCAAAAACAATAAGCAGACGATCCATACGAACTGTGTTATAACCACCTGCTGACCGAAACCGAATACACAAAAGACCGTGCCCGACTGATTGCTGTTGCTTTTCGTTACGCCAGAACCTTTCTTGAAGCTATCATTATATTCTCAGTGGGAACACGCCTAGTGTTCCCACTCAGGATATTGTCGTTGGATATCTAGCCGTTGCGCTGAGTTTAGGAGTTCACAGCATCTAGCCTTATGTATGCGCATGTGGCGAACCTGTAGATCGAGAAAGCGCACCCGCTCTCGATTGCCGACGGTGAAAGGAGCGCACTTTCTCCGACATTAAGATGCAACGAGCTCGTGAATGGCAAGAGGCCAGACGGCACTACGTTGTCACTATGAGACGTGGATCGAGTCCTACTGTGGGACTTTACCTGTTCCAAAACCCACGCTGTCAGCCACGAATCCCAAGCTGTCAGCCACGAATCCCACGCAGTATCCACGGCCAGCGCAGTTGCCCGATGCACCTAAGAAAAGAAAAGGGCTTTATACAGTCGCCACGGCAATTGTCCGAAGTAACAAGGTTGGATTGAGAAACATTACCACGTAATGCTTTTACATTTTTCCAAAATAACTTCGAAGATGTATTGCTTAATTGTTTTAAGACGAAAGATTGACTCGCTTTTGTAATTTTTAATAAAAGCTTCCTATTTAGTTCATTAAAGTAATGATGATTTTTATGTTTATATGCATCATCACGGCGCAGTTGAAGCTCTTTCGGAACATGAGACATCCAATGAGGATCGCGATTTGTAAGAGTTATGGTCTTTGCAGGTATGCAATTTTCGACAATGTCACATATTGTCGATGTTATTGCATCAAGAGAAATAACGTTACAGTTTTCTGGGTGAGAGAACCATTTAAGTAATTCACTACGTAGTTTAATAAGATGATGTTCACGGCGATCCTGAACTACACGACGAGATAAAACTGTACGCTTTACTGAGTTTATAGGTTTGATAATTACAGATAAATGGTTAGATGATGATACAGGCGCACACTTAATACCACCAAATCCGTAAGCGTCGGTATTAATATAAATTTTGTCAAGTGTAGATTTTCCGCGGGTTGGAAAGTTTACAAGTTGGAGAAAACCTAATTGATGTTCATAAGCATCGAAATCTAGCTGACTAAAATCTCCCGCGATTAAAACGTATCTGTGGTTTGATAAAAGTTCATTAACAAACGTTGAAAGTTTTCCAAAAGCTTGTGATTTATCGGCAGATGGAGGATGGCATAGAATTACTACAAGTAGCTGAAAGCTTCTTGTTTTTATAGTTTTACAGAAGTTTAAGACTAAGTATTCTATATGGTCCCAATGCATGAGCTAATCTCAGTGATTGACACATTTACACTATTTCTAACGTAAGCACATACCCCGCTAACTCTCCGGTTGCTTCTGTGAGCCGATAAAGGCTTTAGAAATCCGGGAATATGTCATTCTTGCGAAGTCCCGTTGTTAAACCACGTTTCTGTCACTAATAGAATATCAAGAGAATAAACACTGCACATTATAGACAAATGATCTATCTTATTAGGAAGGCTCTGTGCATTTGTCAGAAAAATAGTGGGATAAGAGAAGGTATGATCATTTTGCTGTGTAACAAGGCGTATGCACGTTTTATTCGTAATGAGCTTACAAGGTTAACTCTTTTCCAACGAACTCTGCATGGCGCCTTGACAACCCGAAAATCCCAAATTTCTAAGTGTTCTTCACCCATGCTTGTTCTTTCGATTAATTCTTGCCTAGCTTTCCGTAATTTTTTACGATCGTCATATGATCTATCAGGAAACATGGCAATTTATGTCCCTTTTAGTTTCCCACGTCGACGAAGAGTTGCTTCATTATGCAGTTTATCTTCGAATATTACCTTTATGAGCCTAGCTTTATCATTCTGTGATATTTGCGTATCTCCTCGCTGCATTCTAATTACCGCATTAATTACGATTTCTTCGTAATTAATTTTATGCATTGCTCACTTGGTTCAAAAAGAGACATTATGAGTTTCCTAGCAGATTCAATATCATGACTTATCCTTACTTCGATGTTTTTTGATGTAGATTCATGTAATCCCCTTATTATTACGCAACGTGTCCTTGAAGGAAAATGATGCGGTTTGCTTGCAGCTCGATCAATATAATCACACATTGGCAACAGTGATGAATCTGCTGATTGGTGAATATTGTTAGTTGATGATGTGTTTGGCGATTTACTCTTGTCGCGATACGACAATCTTCTAGCTGAATTCATAAACGTTCTTACGACATGTGATCTTCCACAATCAAGTTTAGAGGATCTAGCGATATAAGGAGTCTTTGAAGCCAACGTTACATTTAAATCTAATTCGGAGTTAGTTGGCTCCGTAATGTTTACTAAATTATCTTTCCTGAGTTCTATGGGAACATATATATATATATATATATATATATATATATATATATATATATATATATATATATATATATATATATATATATATATATATATAGTTTAAAATATGTATCTATTAAATTATTTAAATGATTTTGAAGAAAGCCAATATCATTACATATTGTTGCAATTCTTAAAATTTCATTATTTAATGTTTCTTAAAACCAGAACTTGACAATGACAATAGTCATCGTCAATTTAAAGCCCATTACTTAAAATTATATTTTTAATATAAAACCCTTAAATTCAAAATAAATTAAAATTTGGTTAAATTTTAATTATTGAAATTCTTAAGATTTATGGATAATTCAATCTAACTTTCTGTTAAATATTAAATTATAATATTAATATTAATTAATATTATTAAATAATACTATTACTTTCATAAAATAATAAAACATTATTAAATAATAAAATAAATAATAAAATATTAAATTATATTAAATTATAAATATGTCGCACAATATGCTGAGCATATTGTGCGAGTTAAGCATTTATATAAATTAATTTATATGAATTTGTTATTCAGACCGAGTTATTATCTCATCGAATTTCTGGCTACTGTAGCTAAACACGAATTAATAAATGATGATGAATCTAAAATATTTTGATAGAATCCATACATTTGCATAATGCATTTACAAAGTTCAATCAGTAAATGTCAATTAAAGAGAAGTTTATAAAACTTGTACAGGATTATAAACGGTTTAAAACTATAAAGGTAAGAATTGCTTTAACTTTATTGCCTTAAAGCCAATGAAAGATACATTTGCTTGCTGATATTTTGTGACAACGCTATATACCTTGTATTCTTTCGGTAAAGCACTTGGCAAATTAATGAAATACAAAAATGAACAAAAAAGAAAAAACATTATCTATCAAATATAAAGGAAAAAATTAAAAAAATTATAAAAGATACTTTAGTAAATTTAAAAAATAATATTTAGTTTTGTCTTACAAAATTATGATGGCTGTCAAACAGTCATCATTATGTGACGCTACATCATTACGTTACAGTAAAGATTTACCTCAAAAGCAGTAAAATCTTTCAAGTTCGATATTAAAAATGATTCAGCTATTACCTTTCACCCAGTGATCAGCAGAAAGCGCTTTGCAAAGAATTTTCAGCCCTTTGTCTCCTAACTCCGGATTTATATTAAGCACTACTCTTCTAATGCCACCAATATCACTGCCGTTTTGTTCTTCGCCACCTTTGCAAAGCTGATCAGATCTGGCAGCGCCATGTTTCTGCATTGATAAATGGAAATTCAATGTAAGCGGACAATTTGTACCTACTTGAATCAGTTGTGCAACATATTGGGCACTTTTTGCATTTATTTTGCAATCTTCGTAAACTATCTTTTCAATTGGACATTTGTAAAGGCTCTTACAAAGGGCTATTTGCAATTAAAATTGTTTTTAAACAGTAAGTATTTCAAAAATAAAAAACATCGAACTACTTGTTCACAATTAATCTATTTATTTTTTTATATGAAAATATAAAAAACTATAAAAATCAATTATAAAGGAATAATATTTATAATAATTTATAAATATAAATATATATTTATTATAAAAATATATTTTATATAAATTTCATTTGAGCCTGATGAATTATTATGCATATTGAAACTTATTTGTTTATAATAAGTAAAATATATAATATTTTTTTAATATTTATTTGTTTATATTTATCTGATAGTATTGTAACTTCTCAATTACTAACACCTCTTTAATCGATACTTTATGTGTATCGATTGAAGACGACATATTCAGACGTTTAGTCAAGACGTCCATATACATAATGACGCAGAGCCCAGTGATGGCCAACAACAAGAGCAATTGGAATTTAAAATTACCATGTATCAACGAAATAAGAATCACTTAACATAATTCTTCCTGATCGTTTTTAATTATATACATAACTTCTCGATTGAAAATGTTACAACTTGAAAAGTATTTAAACGATCGTTAAAAATAAAACTTATTTTTTCGTTGAGTATATAATAATTTTCCAGTAATATGCATAATATTTTATATACTTGATTGCGTATAACATTTATATTTTCTAACTACTTTGAAAAAACTCAAACAATTGAATTCTTTCAAATGTTATTAGCACCTATATAAAAGCGTTAGCAGTTAATGAGCAGCTTACAATGAATAAAACTTTATTGCTAGTTTGATTTTAGTTTTGATAAGTGCAAATTTAAGATAAAGTCGCCTTTAAGAACATTTAAAATTTAAAAATTCACCTTAAAATAAAACTTTAAATCTTTTTAAAAATTTAAAATTTTTTTAAATATAACTCTAAATACTTTTAGGTAAAAAGATTTATACATTTCTAATTAAGAAATGCGTAATTGTTGTATTATGTCAGGTAATTGTAATTTTGCTAATTTATTCTTTTAGTATGTTAATCAAAGAGTTTTGATTAGAGCGTTTTTTAAAGAAAAAACGTTAAAAAATTTTAAAATTAAAATTTTTTCTTAATTTATCATTACTATTTCTAACTTTATTTGCCAATAAAATATTTTAAAAGTTTTCTTAGTTGTTTCCTAAATTGATATTTTATGATAGGAAAAAGTATTGATAATTAAGAGTGCAATTATATCACCGTGAATAATCTGGAAATAATTGCATTAGGAAAGCTGTGTTATCGAATGGTTTGGTTCATTCGACGTTCATTTTAAGTGATCACCCCAGATATGTCCTAGGCGCTTTATACCGCGAAGCTGCGTCGACTGCCTGAGTATAGGATAGCGGCGGCATTCCCCTTGACCAAAGGAGAAGCCGACATCCTTGACCGAATACAACCAATAGCAACTAAAATGGAATCAGGAATGTGGCACACACCTTATGACGATCGAGTGAGCCACCTCAACATCATCTCGCTTTAATATCAGCAGATTATGTTTGATTTGCTTATCACAAGAAATATTTTTCTCGGACAATATGGCGAAGAGCTTATGTATGCTTTTGAGATTTCAACAGATAAACGAACTCGTAGCAACGCATTGAAACTAATAAAGCAAAGAACTGCCGGGTGACTCCCAAATTCAGGCTATCGACGAGGATGGTCAACCTCTGGAATACTCTACTACCGACGCAGTATAAAAGAGGCAGGGAAGTCGCTGTCGATAAAAGGTGAAGGGATTACAAGTAAGTTACTCTCGCTATTCTCGAATAAAGCCAAAATTGAACGTTTAGATGATTTTGAACTATTAACATTATAACTTGTAAATTATAGTTTCAGATTTTTGAACACCAAAATTGATTTTTATAATATCTATATTGACTTTAATCATATATTTAATCATAAAACATGTTTATTATATCTAAACAGTCAAAACATGTAGTACAATTTATACGAAATAAAAATTGTATCAAACGTACAATTCAATTAATTACCAAATTCACGCGATCGACGAGGATGGTCAACCTCTGGGATACTCTACTACCGACGCAGTATAGAAGATGTAGTAATTTTCTGAAGATGCTAACAGAAGTTAGCGAAATATCAAAAATAACTTGTTCTTTTCTTTGATCCAGCTTTAATAATTATTTATTAATAATGGATCAGTATCAACTATTTAAAATTAAATTAATCTTCTTGGTATAGCGGAAATATTGTTTTTTTGAAATCAATAAAATGTTAAATTATTAAAAACTAGTTAGCATTTTTCCATAATCATACAAAGTGAACATTTTTATTTTCTGTTTTGTAAAATGAACAAAAATATTGGTTTTCCAAAACTAAGACATTAGCCTTTAAAACGGCTATTATTCATATTCCAAAAGGCTAAAAAAGGCTTTAAAAAGGCTATATTTCTGTTACCTGTACTTTCTGTCAAGTACATTAAGACAATTACTGGCAATTTGTAAAAACGAATTAATTATTTACAGAATAAAATAATGAAATAAAATAATCAATAATCAATTAATTATTATAAATTATTTTTTGATAATAATTAATTTTTTAATACCAAAAACGTATATTTTAAACTACATATATTCTAACTTTAAATAAAATTGCAATTTTTAGAAAATAAATTAGTTTATAATAGCAATACAAAAGTTTGTATTTGTGCTTAATATTAATTAAAGCTAAAATAATAAAAATTTATCGCAAAGCGAACATTTTTTAATACCTTTTTAATTCTTGTATAATTCGGATCAAATAGTTACTTTCAATGGATAATATTATGATAAATTAAAAATAATAAAAATAGCTGATGACATAATTTATATATTCTTCTAGAATATCTAGATTATATCTAGCGAGTGTTGTATATAGCGATATATTATGAATACACGCATTCCATATTACCTGAAACATAGCATTCTTTTAAAGGGCAGCATTTGAAGGTGATCTTTCTTAGTGATTCGTTCGAATAGAAGCCCTGTAATCGGATAGAAAAATAAATTGGCAATACAAATATATTTACAAAGCGTATATGATTAAAATCATTTCGTATTCTTTAGAGATATCACAACTTAACAAAATTCAAATTAGTATAACCACATGCTTTTGTAGTTATAGATATCGATATAGATACGCTCGTATTTTCGCAATGGGTAGAACGCATTTACCAATAAATTTATTGAATGAATTTATTTAGGTAAATTTAGTAAATTTGCAATCAACGGTAACAGCGCAAATATGGCAATTAACAATAAAAGCAGCAAAAAAATTAACAGTCGTCTCTTGTTAATTATTTCCTACAAGAAAATAATATTATTTTATTAATATTATATTATTTTATTATTTTATTATTTTATTATTATTATTAATATTATTTTCCTTAAAAAAAATTTGGATTCTGATAAACATACAATAAAATAACATACAAATTTGTTCCGTACAAAGATCAATGTGCACCGTTCTGATAACAGAGCTAGCGAAGCGAGCGTAAGGGGCAAGGAAATATAAAGGATCGTACGCCCAGGGTACTTCCCGGGGTACACACTCGCACGAAAACTAACAGTTTAACAAACCATCCCAGGGTATAAGGGCTCTGGTTTCTCTACAAAGGGAAGTGTGTATCTACTGCCCATTCCCGAGAAACTTCGTCTATACAAACGCGATCATCCCGGGATACAGGGGCTCTGTCTAGCAGACGGAATATCAACGAGTCCGCCGCAACAATCAGAGATAATACAATCGGCATGGTTAGAGGGAAACCCTCTTCGGTAACTCCTTGCTGCACGTGCAATGGACCGGCAGCGAAATGTAAAGGATGCCGATGCGCAAAGACCGATACAAAATGCAGTAACTGCCGGGCTCCCAATTGCGGAAACAAGATCCTCAGCTGCCCAATAAGCGGCACCGTAAGGTCAGGAGCCGACCAGACACAAATCCAGAAAGCTACGGGAGAAACAGACAAAACTCCAATCACACTCTCGATTACCGACATCTTTGAGCAAGTGGTTCACTGGAAGCCAAATCTCTTCAGATTACCTAGGTGTGCGGAGTCGAAACGTTTTATAATAGAACTTGCCCGTATATATAGGGAATCTTGGTCTCAACAGGAATCTTTTACAAAAGCCATTGTAATCGGACATTTGATTCTCCAACGAGATATTCGCACCTCCCATAAGACCCTCAAAGTAATACTGTCTCGAAGATTAGACCTTTGGCTAAAAAACGAGTTTACATCTCTTTACACGGAAGCGTATATCTTGCAAGAATTCAGTCGACGTAAAAGACCAAACAGTACATCACGCGATTGGCGCAGGAATTTCACCAGTCTGGTAGTGAGTGGAAGATTAAATGGAGCGATGCATTTGCTAGACACAGATGCAACAACCGGAACCCCACTAAATCCTGATGACATGATCGGTCCTACGACCGTTCGAGAGCTACTCCTCGACAAACATCCCATTGCAGCAAAATTAAACAGTAATGCTCTTGACTGGAATCATGTTATCCCGCCACATAGCTTTCATCCCGTGGTTTTTGACTCCATAGACAAGAAACTAATAGTCTGTATGGCCAAACGTGTCACAGGTGGAGCAGGTCCCTCAGGAATTGACGCACAGTCCTGGACACATATGCTCTCAAAATTCGGGAGAGAATCAGATGAACTTGCTGAGGCCATAGCCTCATTCACAAGAGCATTAGCGACAGAGCGCATACCAATGGACATTACACAGGCTCTAACATCATGCAGGCTAATCGCATTAACAAAGAAAACTGGAATTCGACCAATAGGAATCTGTGATGTTAGCAGAAGAATAATGACGAAGGCTATATTATCCATGGTCTCGGAAGACATACAGCAGGTATGTGGAAGAAGTCAAATGTGTGCAGGCCAACGAGCTGGCGTGGAATGCGTTACACGAGCCATCCGCAATGAACTTACAAACAATCCGAATCATATTCTTCTATCAATTGATGCCGACAACGCATTTAACAGAATTAATAGAGAGGCGGCCCTTTGCAATATTGATCGAATATGTCCGTCGCTTTCTATAGTCATGCATAATTTTTACGACCACCCTTCTAATCTATCTGTCGGAGGCGAATTCGTTAAATCACAAGAAGGATTTACACAAGGTGACGTCCTAGCCATGCCCGCATTTGCGATCGCCACACTGCCAATAATACATCACATTTCCACAAAGTTCCCTCAAGTTCGGCAACTTTGGTACGCCGATGACGGCAACTTGATTGGTTCTCCTATCCAAATCAGAGCTGCATACGATCTACTGTGTAAAATTGGCCCAGCGTTTGGATTTCACGTAAATCCCCAGAAATGTTCAATATTTACGCCAACAATGGAAGAAGCTAACACATGCCAACAATTTAACGGAACAAATGTAGAAGTCCGAACGGACGGAATTGTGATACTAGGCGCACCCATTGGAGTAGACAAATACGTATACGAGGTCGTAGAATCAAAAGTAGACAAGTTTTGCAACTTGGTCGAACGATTAGCCGATGTGGGAATTTTAGATCTGCAGATAGCATATGCCTGTTTCACTAAAGCGTTACAGCACAAGTGGTTTCACACGCAAAGAACAACTCAATGCTCATCAGATTGGTTTGCCCCGTTGCGGGAATCCATCAGATCCTCCTCGGACAACATATTCGGCCTCGATGATTCGGATGGATCGCTATGGCCTCTCATCTCTTTACCCCTACATTGTGGTGGCCTCGGCATCATCGATCCATATATGAGTGCTGGCGTTGAATGTGAAAATTCTGGACATCTATGTGAACCTTATTTAAATGGATTACAAGGAATGGAACTTAAACTAGAGCAAGATTTCCGAGCCAACGAAGTTCACAGGCGGAAGAAAACACAATACAAGGCCTCTTTGCTAGCCCAACTTCCTACATATGATATCATAAAGAGACGGATTATTCAACACACAATGATAAAAGGCGCATCTTCCTGGCTTTCTGCGTTCCCCACAAGAGAGTCACAAACTCGAATAGACAATACAACATTTCGTGATGCTGTTGCCGCACGGTACAACACTCTAACCAAAGATGCCCCCTCCCTTTGCCCATGTGGTTCGTCGACCTCACTGGCACATTGCCTTTCCTGCCCCAATGGCGGTCATCCGTCGATAAGACACGACGCAACCCGCGATATTCTCGCAAAATCGCTCACCCAAATATGTGACGGCGTTGAAATCGAACCGCTACTCAGATCAGTGGATCCAAGCATTCACTTTGAGAGAAGATCAACGACGACTGATCGTGAAGCACGACTGGATATATCTTGCCGTGGTTTCTATGGTGGACGCTCGGAGCGAGCTTTCTTCGACATTTGCGTTTTTAACGTGTTCGCTCCGTCAAATCTTACCAGGGAAACCACACCAAGCTTCGAGTATCACGAACAACGGAAATGCTCGAAATACCAAGAACGGGTGGATATTATAGAACGCGCAAATTTCGCCCCTATTGTATATTCAAGTTTAGGAGGTGAGAGCAAATCGGCATCTACAATGATAAAAAGATTATCCAGAAAACTGGCCGTCAAGAAGGAATCTATCTACGCACAAGAATTGACTCGGATACGGGAGAAGATAAGCCTGCAACATGCAAGATGCATTTCAATGTGCATTCGCGGTCCCAGATCAGCAAGAAACCGACCTGCGAACTATCACACTGTAGAGTGGTGATATAATTGTAATATAATTGTATTGATGATATTATTATTGTAGAGATAATGTCGTTGGAAATAAATAAACATTTTGAAGAAAAAAAAAATTATTTTCCTTAAAAATAATATTAATATAATATATTAATGTATTTATAAAATACTTTATAATATACTATACATAATAAAATTTAATATATTATAAATATGATTATATTAAATATAATAATGCTGACAAATTTAGATCTTCAAGTTTCGTTTCATATTAGGTCTATGAAGCTTATCAAATGATATATGCACTTTATCGACTAATAAATCAATTAAGCAAACAATCTAAAAAATTTGTAATTTATATTACAAATTTTTATATTACAATTTATATTACAAATTTATATTACATTTCTGTTAATGCTACTTTACAATTTATAATTTATAAATATTTATTTATTAATTTATTTAAATTTTTTTTATTCTAAATAAATATTCAGGTTTGGGCCAAACATTACAACGAAACAGAATACATGCTAATAAAGTATTTCAAATGATAAAATTTGATTATCTAGTATCTTATAAATATATTATTTATTATCAAAAGTTTCCCGCTAAAAAAGTTTTCCGCTAATAATTATATATATATTTAATATTATTGTGTTAAATTATATAATTTACTATTTTCTGCTTGTAGACTTATCACTTTCGTGGGCAATAATTTCTGCAACGGCAAAATTTATGTCATGGCCGTTGGCGGCAAAGTGATTCCAAACAGCTGAGCTGATATGTCCAAGACGTAGTGCCCGCTTGTGACCCAATAATCGAACGGCAAGTTTTTCACCTGTTTGTCCTACGTAATGAGCCGCGCAACCATTACACGATATACGGTAGATCCCTCCAATCTTTTCATATTTTGGTTTTATTTTGAATAAACCAGACATACCAGGCCGACGTTTACAAAATACGGTACTGTGAGAACCAGTGCTTCTAATTGATAGCCTTAACGCGTGTTGGAGACGATTAAATGCGTGATCGTTCCAAAACGGAAAATTTAAATATTTTGTTACAGGCTTTACATAGTCGTTTCGTGCTTTATTATGAATCTCTTTTGCTGCGTTATGACTACGCTTAATAGCCCATAAAGGATATCCCGAATCGAATAGAGACTGTCGTATTTGCTCGTATTCTAATTTCAGATCATTCTATGTAAAACAGTATCTATGCATGCGCATGAATAGCGAACGAGCAGCAGATATCTTATACCTCATTGGGCAGATCGATGTCCATGGCGTGGTCATGTTAATGACACCTTCCTTCCTAAACACATTAGTCTTAGTAATTACTAAGACTAGTAATTACTAAGACTACTAACACATTGTAACGTGTGTAATGACGTTTTCCTGATGATGACCGCAGTATTGGTTAAAAATTTGAGAACAAAAAAATAATTGACTCTTATTGATCTTTTGATGATTATATTTATTCATCTATTAAATGATTTTGAAGAAAATTATTTATAAATAAGACCCATTATTTCTAGATAATTATTGGATCTGTATCAAAGAAAAGAGGAATTTTTTCGATATATCGCTAACGTCTATTAGCATATTCAGAAAATTACACGTCATTTTTTAAGATGCAAACAGAAGTTAGCGAAATATCAAAAAAAAAATCTCTTTTCTTTGATCCAGCTCCAATAATTATATGAAAACCAATATTATGAAATATTATGAAGCCGATGTCATAAAAATTCTTAAAATTTCATTATTTAAAGTATTATATTGTATATTATATTATATGCATGAATGCTCATGCAAAAATATGTTTCTTGTAAATTTAAATATGTCATCTTTACGATATAAATTAATAGTAGTTTTGGCTAATGTTAATTTAATGTTCATATCTAGATATACACCTTCTTTATCATCAATATTGATTTTGTTAAGAATAAGGCTTTCTGGATAAATGTGCTCACTAATTGAATAAAAATTATTAGAATTAAATACACATATATCATCAATGTATCGAAACATACATTTAAAAACATACATTTAGATTTAGTTTTTACACAGTTATGAACAAATTCATATTATATAAAGCTTAAAAACAAGTCAGCTATAATAGTCAGATACTATTACCTCCCATTGGAACACCTTTTATTTGTCTAAATATAGATGTCCCCACTTTTAAATAATTTTGATTTATCAAAATATTTAAGGATTCTATTAATTCAATTTTATCCATATATTTATATTTATTTGATGGTTTAATTTTTGTTAGATAGGCGTTATGGCTGCTATATATAGACGTTTATTTACTTACGTCTTCACCTGTTTATAGAACATTGACTTTTAATGATTTCCTTTAAAAGATAAAATTTAATTTTTGCTGATCTTTAACAAAATTACAATTTGCAAAAAAGAAATAAAACTTATAAGTTTACATATTTACCTTGCTAGTTGTAAAAAATTTGATATTATAATTATAATCTGCTAATATAATAATCTAATATAATCTGCTAAACATCATACTCTGGCAAGGTAGCTTATGTCATTGGAATGAAACTTAATTGCAATAAAATTTAACTGTTCGAGAGCTATTGTTTTCGAGAGATGCTTTTGAATTGAATGAGATAGCTTTTTCATTATGGACTTTACAGTAAGATACTCAGGACGATTGCTCCCTTGAACAAAAATACATTTAGAAAATCACACAAATTGAAGCACCTCTAGCGCGATCGATTGTGGACATGTAAGTGCTTTGAAAGGTAAGACGTTCAATGCTAGTGCATTGCTCTAACGCAGAAAATATCGGAGGCCAATCTGAAATCCTAAAATTTTTATTTATCAAATAGCAAAATATAATTTAATAATAATTCGAAATGCAATTTTACTACAATATAATATTATTATAAAACATCTTAAATTTAAATGTATTTTAATTATAATTTATAATAATTATTATATATAATAATATATATATTTATAAAAATTATATATATTAAAAAATAATATAAAATTAAATAATATAAAATTATTTATATTAAATATATATATTTAATAATTATATATTATATAATATTATAATCTATTATCTATTGTTTGAAAGAAACAATTAAAATTTTGACAAAACAACCTAAAAACCAATAATTTTTGAATAATTACTTGTTTATTTGATTATTTATTTGTCAAACTGCTCTTTTCCATTTCTCGAAGACTATAGCAAGTAATATTGTAATAATATAATATATAATATTGTAATAATATAATATTATATACCAAGCAATATATGTTGAAAGCATCTTAAATTTTTACATTAAAATTAAAAAATAAATATGAAAAAATAAATTTATTATCAACATGCCAAGACGCCCTGGATGAGGTAGAAAATTTATAAAAATCTTTTTACCTAAAGATTTTATTCGGTTAAAATCTTTTGGTCATTAAAACTTACCATTTCTGATAATGATTTGCCATTTGTCTTGCCATTTCGATTTTGATAATTTAAGTGACCCCGAGCACCTTCCGTTTCAAAAAGAAATTTATGTTGTTTACTCAATTTTATACTTTTGTAATTCTGCTCCAAAATCCAAAAACAATTGTTATTTGATACTCGTAGAAAAATTCCAAGCCCATTTTATTAACGACAAGACTATTTTATTATTTTATTTTAAAGAGCTTTAATTCCAAGCTCTTTATCTGAGCCTATTTAATTAGGCTCAGATAAAATCTCACTTTTTATTATTCATAAACATCGTATATTAGGCGATTTTCACTTAAATTGATTTTTTTTTAATTAAACTTCAGAAGAAATATCAACGATGCTAATAATTTTGTCCAAAATCCTTGAATTGGAAGGAATTATTGGCTAATGAAAAATTATCAGAATAAATACGATTTTATTTAATCGGAAGAACGCTTACTGCAGGAAACGCTTTTATTTACAAAAATAAAAATATTTCAAGAGAGAATAGGGATCTGGCACTGATGAGTCATTGTGATGACGAAACGGTACTTGCTACTATCGTCGTTCTTCCGCGTCTGGCTAAAAATGATTGCGTACATAAAAATATTTGATTAAAAAACTTGAATCGCAAAAAGTATAATTGCTATGATATCGATGGCAATTTGATTTTAAATTAATTCCACACAGTCAGAGAGACAACTGTGTGGAATATAGATATCTTAAAAATAATCGTAGCAAATAAAAATGTGTTTAAAATATTTATACTAAAATTTAGACGTGCTGAATTATATTGCATTATTTGCATTTTACTAAAAATCAAAGGAATAATAATTTAGCAAAGATAAAATTTGACGTTTTGATATTAAATTCTTTCGCATATATTTGCGATTAGAATTTGCAGAATTAAAAATAGTTCGTTATGAATATCTATTTTTAATTTTGTTCGTTTTTAAAACGTTCGTTTTGAATCTCAAAATTCGTTCGCAAATATCTAGATTTGCAAATAAAATTTGACAAAATGTGATTGCTCATTAAATTTAAATAAAATCACTATTTTAGTAAAAAATATCATGTTTATCTGGTATAAACATGAAAAATACAATTAAGGAAGGCATTTATTAAATATTTTAAATATTTGCCTAAAACATTGCTTAGAACATCTAAAACGAAGTTAATTTAATAGACTATGAACATGTTCTATTGGTTGCTTGCCTCACATTATCCACCTCAATTGTAACAAAGACATCATCTCTTATTGATCGTCGTATAGAAGGTAAGGCACCGGTTGCATAGGCGAAACAACATCTTTCGTATATATCCCAGAACGTGTCACGAGGTCTAACATCATTCAAAGTCATCTATAAAATATAAAAATCCTAGCTTTTATATGCTTCTTGTCCAGCAATACATAGGAAAATGAAAATCTTATTGAATTAAAATAGCCTGTCCTGATCTCTCCCTGAACAAATCTCTTTGAGTATAATAAAATTTTAGAACACATGAACGAAATAATCAAAAATATAGGAAGACTTTCAAAAATCCAAAATCTATACTATTTTATTAAAAAAGATAAAAAGATAAAAAACTAGCAATCATAGAATTTGGATTTTGTACAAATTATTTTTTAAATCAAAATTTCTTTGTTTTTAAAGGAAACATTTAAATAATTAGTTTTAATAAAATGATGAGTTAATTAGAGTAGTGATAGAAAGTGATTTACGGCCGCATGTATTATACGCGAAACAACAAAATCTACTAAACTCAGTCCATAATTTATGTTTAATATTTATTAAATGTCGATTAATTTCAATGTTAAATAATATTTAATATATTATATTAAATATTATTTATTAAATAATTATTTTTTTACAAAAATTAATGCATTTTTGTACTTCACTAAACAAATGCATGTGGCAATACAATATATCTAATGCTTATATACAGGAGAACTAAAACAATCTATAAATTATGCACTCAATAATTATTTAAACAATATAATTTATTGATTCAGAACTTAGCTTTCTTAATTAATTACTAGCAGATACTGTCACAATAATTTAAGGTCAAATTAATTTTCCAAATACAGATACAATTGAATGGGTTGCCCGCAAATTGGCCACATATTATTACTTAGATAACGTTTAATAAAAAGTAGGGGATCATTGGGCTTCGGAATCAAGATTGCATAAGACACTAGCATATTAAAAATTTTTCTAATTAATTGCAGTTTAATTACACATTACACATGAACGAATTATTTTCACATAATCAAACAGAAAGCAGCGTTAGGATAAGCGTATTATACATAAATGCAAAGAATCTAGTAAACGTAATTTGGGTTTAGTATTTATGTCAATTACGTTCAATGCTTAATTCATCTTATATATTTAGAAAAGCTAAGTATACGAATTTAATATTTTTTATAAATTAAAAGCAATGCTAAATAAAAATAATTAATGATTAATTAAAATCAATATGAAAATTGTGGGATATCGCTAAAATGGCAAAATATAGTAAATGCAGTGGGGAGGCAGGTGTGTGTGGAAAGGACGCAAGTGTGCTTGGTCTGATGAAAAATTCCTAATGTACAACAATGATTAGAAATTTAAATTCACTTTTTATATTAAGCTAAACCACCATTCCTGAAAAACGATTAATAACTTAGTAATTTTAACGATTTAAAACTTAGTTAAATGATTTTAAACTTAGTAATTAAATTAAAAATTTAAATTAACTTTTTAAATTAAGTTCAAATTTCGCAATTACCTGATATTATAAATATTTATTATTAATTTTTAAAAATACAAAGATGCTATTTAAAATAAATAATTTTATTAACAGTCGTAATAAAAATAAAATAAAATTCATCGGCAAAGACGCAAAAGGACACGAGCAGCAGTTTATGATACGTTGGAAAGGCATACGCGCAGAATTAAAAGATTTGGCAAAAGAGCTAATTTAAAAATTTAAATTAACTTTTTAAATGATTATAAATAGTTATTATATAAAATATTATAAAATAAACTATGAAAATCGTAAAATATAAAAAAATATTAAATATTAATCACAAAATATTATTTAGATCCGTTGAATTACTATTTGCTATTTGTCTTTTGTTTTTCTTTTTGACTCTGTCGGATTTTACTTTGACTTTTGGCTTTGACATGTAATTGAATAAATAAATATAAATTATTTGAAATCTTATATTAAAATACAATCAAACAGAAAATAGTAAAATATATAAATCAACACAATAATATTAAAAATAAATTTAAAATCATTAGCGGAAAATTTTTATGGATGGATAATAAATAATATACTTTGTATTAGAATAAGATACTATATAATCAAATTTAATCAGAGGAAATACGTCATTAGCACGTGTTTGGCCCCACTTCTATGTTGGGTAGAGGAGTTAGGGGCCGAAACCTGATAGCATAGCACTTCCTCCTGATTACCTCCAATTCTTATTCTGATACAACGTCTGTTATTTATTAGTCAATTAATAAAAAATTGATTTTCATTTTAAATTTCAATTTTTTATTTTAAATTGATTTAAATTATAAAAAATCTTATAACAATTATTTATTTTATTATTTAATTATAAAATTTTGATTTAGCATTATTATGATCTGTTTATTTTATAATTATATTAAATGCGTAGACTCAGTTAGCTGATTTGATTCATTTGATTTAAGAATATAATTTTATAAAATGTACTAGATAATCAAATTTAATAAGAGGAAATACGTCATTAGCGTGTATTTGGCCCCGCTGTTATGTTGAGTCAATGAATAGGGGTTGAAATTTGATATAATAAAAATGACCTAAAATTTAAAAAAAAACTTTAATTCCTTCATAAAATAATTATAACATTATTGGAATTTAAAAAAAAAGCATCGATATTTTTATTTAATAATTTTTATCATATAAGTGAACAAATTTATCCAAGTAGCCATAATCGTAGTAAAATTAATATTGATGGTAAAGAAGGTATATATGAACATTGAATTCAAATCAATTAAAACTACTATTAATTTATATCGTAAAGATGACATGTTTAAATTTACAAAAAACATATTTTTGCATTATCATTCATGCATACCATATAATATAAAATATAATACATTAAATAATGAAATTTTAAGAATTGCAACAATATGTAATGATATTGGCTTTCTTCAAAATCATTTAAATAATTTAATAGATACATATTTTAAACTAGATTATTATAACAATACAATCAAACAGAAAATTATAAAATATATAAATCAACACAATAATATTAAAAATAAATTTAAAATCATTAGCGGGAAATTTTGATGCGTGGTTACTAGTTTAAAGTTTATTTTTTCAACTGCAGTTGAAAAAAAACAGCAACATTTCAATATTGATGAGCCTCATCAGCTACTGAATAAAATATATAAATCAGCACAATAAATAAATTTAAACTCAAGCGAAACAATATAATTAAATAATAAACGATTTGCTTTGTTTATATATGAACATTAAATTCAAATCAATTAAAACTACTTTTCATTTATATCGTAAGGATGACATGTTTAAATTTACAGAAACATTTTTGCATAGGCATTCATGCATACCATATAATATAAAATATAATACATTAAATAATAAAATTTAAATATGTAAAATATGCATAATATGTAAGAATATTGGCTTTCTTCAAAATTGGCTTTCTTCGATTGCAATCAAAGTATATATCTTTATATGAACAAATTTATCTAGGTAGCCTCATTCTAATATTGATGATAACGAAGGTGTATATATAGATATGAACATTAACTTGACATTAACTAAAACTACCATTAATTTATATAGTAAAGATGACATATTTAAATAGATACATATTTTAAACTAGGTTACTATAAAAATAACATCAAGCAGAAAATAGTAAAATATATAAATCAACACAATAATATAAAGAATAAATTTAAACTCTTAAGTGGCAAATTTTTATGGATGGATAATAAATAATATACTTTGCATTAGAATAAGATACTAGATAGTTATTTCAGAGGAAATACATCATTAGCATGTATTTGGCCCCGCTGCTATGTTGGGTAGAGGAGTTAGGGGCCGAAACCTGATAGCATAGCAGTTCCTCCTGATGACCTCTAATTCTTATTCTGATACAACGTCTGTTATTCATTAGTCAATTCATAAAAATGACGTTTATTTTAAATTTCAATTTTTCATTTGTATTAGAATTAGATACAAATTTATCCATGTAGCCTTATTACTCATTTTTCTATTCGTGTTTAATACTAAAAAAGTGAAATTAATCCTTTTGCATCGTTACCATTTTACCTTTTTGAATTCTTAAGAAGGAAATTTTTAATCATATAAAATAACACAATAATATTAAAAATAAATTTAAAATCCTTAGCGAAACATTTTTATGGTTGGATAATAAATAATATACTCTGTCATAATCGACATATCTAATACACATAACCATTTCATCAATCTTAGTTATATTATTTAATACCCAATTTCTCATATATTCACTAAAAAGGGGCTAGAGGATTTCCCATTGCGAGACCATCGTTTTGTTCATATACAACTTCATTAAATTTAAAAATTGTTTTATTTGTGCATAAAACAAGCAATTCGGTCCATATAATATAAAATAAAGATACATTAAATAATGAAATTTTAAGAATTGCAACAATATGTATGCTATTGGCTTTCTTCAAAATCATTTAAATAATTTTATAGATACATATTTTAAACTAGGTTACTATAAAAATAACATCAAACAGAAAATAGTAAAATACATAAATCAACACATAAAAAATAAATTTGAACTATTAAAATTATTTAAAAGTAGGGACATCTATAGTTAGACAAGTAAAAGGTGTTCCAATGGGAAGTAATAGTAGCCCAATTGTAGCTGACTTGTTTTTAGCTTTATAGAATATGAATTTGTTCATAACTGTGTAAAAACTAAATCTAAACAATATAAATATATGAAATATATGTTTCGATACATTGATGATATATGTATTTAATTCTAATAATTTTTATTCAATAATCGAACAAATTTATCCAGGTTGCTTCATTCTTAATAAAACCAATATTAACGATAAAGAAGGTGTATATCTCGATATGAACATAAATTTAACATTAACTAAAACTACTATTAATTTATATCGTAAAGATGACATATTTAAATTTACAAGAAACATATTTTTGTATGGGCATTCATGCATACCATATAATATAAAATATAATATATTAAATAATAAAATTTTAAGAATTGCAACAATTTGTAACGATATTGGTTTTCTTCAAAATCATTAAAATAATTTAATAGATACATATTTTAAACTAGGTTACTATAAAAATAACATCAAACAGAAAATAGTAAAATATATAAATCAACACAATAATATTAAAAATAAATTTTAAATCATTAGCGGAAAATTTTTATGGATGGATAATAAATAATATACTTTGTATTAGAATAAGTTATAAATTTAAATTTAAAATTTAAAATTAAATTTATTAAAATTAAATTTCAAGAGTTTAAATAAATTTAAACTCTTGAAATCTTTATACTTTAAATTATAAAAGAGTAAAAATTATAATTGTTCAGTTCTGCAATTACGTTGCAGATTGAAAAGTTATTGAAAAATTTGATAAAAAAATACGTAAAATACAAGCAAGGTAAAACTAAATCGCGGCTTTGAATAGCGAACACAGCATCGACACATCCACAAAGGACACAACAAAGTTCACGAAGGCAGACTACGTAGATAAGAAGCAAAGTAATCCAAATTCGCGACATAATCATCAACCTCCGCTGGATCGTCATACCCACATATGATAAATGATCCGCATCTTTCAAAGTATGTGTACTTTGCTAGCTGTACTATACCTTCATCTCGAATTAAGTCTGGTCTCATAATATCGAGAAGTGCTCTACAAATGATCCGACGAGATACCTCACATAAGTCTATAGGGTGGATATCGCCATTCTTTTTTATCACAAAAAGGGGCACACTGTCAGCGTCTCTAAAGATCCAACCTGCATATTCTCGGTTGCATTTCGAATACCAATATCAGCCAGCGCTCGAGCTAGTTTGCGCGATTGAATTCCAAATTTGCTGAGCATTTTACGCCATAGCAATGAATCATATCCAGATAGACCAGTACCGCCGTGCATTCTTTTGTTAGTATTGATTATCTAATCTTTGTTTAATGATATCAATCGAGTAAAGTGATGGTTCAAATTTGGGCATAATGGTTTATGAATCAGTGCTTCCGAGTTAGCTATCGAAGCATTGGGGTGTCATATCGAGTTTCTTGTAAATATCCAGGCTTACGACAGCAGTTTGAGGGCCGAACAGTTGACAAATGCTGTTTTGCTTTTTGCGCATTTGCATCTTATACACTTTGCCGCAGCATTGTTACAATTACAACACTTGATTGAAGATTAGGGTATCCCACGTGGCATGCAGTTATATAACGTTTATATAATTGTAAGATTTTATAATGTAATCAGTAGTTTGTATGATAAAAAGAAGAAAAAATAAAAAATAATAATATTAACTTGGTGGAAAAGATTTTCCGCTTGTTTCGCTCGTGGAGCTAAAATTGTATGTTATTTATCTCTCAAGCTTTTTTATGTCGATAATAATTAATTTTGTTAATTATTATTTTGTTAATTAATTACTTTATTTTTTACTCTGAATGTTTGTTTGGTTTATTCAGAATGTGTACTGAGTTTGTTATTATGCTGCACAAACACTGACGAAAATTTTCCTTATGCCGAAACGTTTGAAATAATATTGTGATTGTAGTTGGATAGAATGTTGATGAACTGGATGGAATCGGTGCATGAGCGGAGGTCGAGGCGGATGTTGATGTGGCCAAGAACAATTGAAGGGATATAGGACAAAGAACAGTTGAACAGAAGGTCGCGAGTTCGGTAAAAAATAAGGATGTAGGAGATGATGAACCAGGACGGTATACAATGGCGAGATCCAGAGTGACCGATCTAGAAGAACGACAAGTGAGCAATTCAAAAAAGAAAGAACTGAAAGGGGGAATGATTTTGCGAAGAGACGCAGGGTGACGGGCGAATGCGACAATGCCGCAATGATTAGAGAATTTAGAAGGGGATGAGCTGAGGGGGCGGGCGGATTCGACTAGTGAGCAACTGTTAGAGAGCAAACGGCGAATTGAGGTGTCGTCAGAATCAGAGTGAAAGGTTTCGGTGAGGTAGAATATATCGATATATTGCTTGGTGAATAGGTGAAGGATAAGATCGGATTTATAGAGAATATATCTAGTGTTGAAGAGGACGAGGCGGAAACCGTGTGTGGTGGTGAAATGGGCTAGCGAAGAAGACACATAGGAAAAATAAAGCGACATCGAATTTTGAGGCAGTGTGGCTAACTTGAAATTTTCATTGATGTTTCGGATGGAGATAGATGTTTCGCCGTTTTCATTGCGACAGCGTTTTTCGATGCGGACAGAAGAACGACAAGTAAGCAATTCAAAAAAGAAAGAACTGAAAAAGGGAATGATTTTGCGAAGAGACGCAGGGTGACGGGCGAATGCGACAATGCCGCAATGATTAGAGAATTTAGAAGGGGATGAGCTGAGGGGGCGGGCGGATTCGACTAGTGAAAATAGTCGAATCTATTTAGTGAAATAATAGATTCGACTAGTGATAATTCGACTAGTGAAAATAGTCGAAAATAGGGAAAATAAAGCGACATCGAAAATGTCGCTTTAATTGTCGCTTAACTGAAAGGGGGAATGATTTTGCGAAGAGACGCAGGGTGACGGGTGAATGCGACAATGCCGCAATGATTAGAGAATTTAGAAGGGGATGAGCTGAGGGGGCGGGCGGATTCGACTAGTGAAAATAGTCGAATCTATTTAGTGAAATAATAGATTCGACTAGTAATAATTCGACTAGTGAAAATAGTCGAAAATAGGGAAAATAAAGCGACATCGAATTTTGAGGCAGTGTGGCTAACTTGAAAATTTCATTGATGTTTCGGATGGAGATAGATGTTTCGCCGTTTTCATCGCGACAGCGTTTTTCGATGCGGACAGAAGAGAGTTTAGCAATTTCGGAAGGTGTGCGATCAGGGAAAATTAGAGTGGTTGTAGAGGACATGAGTTTAAATCGTTGAGAGAGGATAGAGTACGCGTGAGAGCGATGCTTGAAAACAATTTTCAGGAGAGGGGCTGAGAAGGATTAGATTGAAAAGATTTGTTAAGGCGGATGAATGCAACAGGAGATATGTCGTTGAAAAGGGATGGTTTATCGGCAGGAAAAAGATACGAGAGGATGGATCTGAAGGCGGAAACATCGTAGGTCGAGACGTGCTTGTGGAGATAAGGAGGTAGAAGGAGTGATATTAGTGACGATGACGCAACGATCGCGATCAGGAAAGCGGTTCCGTAAAGGAGGACGAGTAACGTGAGTTGGTGAGATCACGATAGGAGAGCTGGGACTTGAGGATACCAAGGGAATAGGTTTGATAGCGGAAGACAAAGAGGATTTGGATAATATAGAGGGTAGTGAGTGATGTTAGGAAAGGTTATGAGTGGAAGGATTGTGGAAGTTGATTGAGGTGATTTTATTGGAGGGATGTAGGTTATTGAAGAACGAGACAGAAGGGAAGAGACGAGGGTGTCGGGAATTGAAGATGACATGGGATTAGAAGTGCATGTGGTGACAGGATCCGTGGGTTGACAAAGTACATCAGAAACGACTTGGGTGGTTTGAGTTGACACGTTAGAGGTTGATATGTTCTTATGGGAGAGGTCGCATATGAGTTTGTTGGTACAAAAGCCACATAGGAAGTCTTCTTGAGACTTACTGTTGTCGCATGCGATTGTAGTCCAGACGCTGCAGTCGTGTGTCGAGCACTGTACTTCTAGTTGAGCATAGTTAATGTCAGTCGTAGCTGTCTTCTAACGTCCTCCCATCAACGTCCTTGTGTGTTTAAACTGTTAAATTTGCTACTGATTAAAATGATAGGTTTTTCAGCGAGCGGAACTGTAATCAGCTCTGTAATTTGTTTTAATAATTAGAGAGGTTTACTCTAAAAATTCCGCGAGCGGAGCGAGCGGAACTAGATTGATCTGGGACTTGATTGATCTGGAACTGGATTGATCTTGAACTGGATTGATCTGGAACTGGATTGATCTGGAACTGGATTGATCTGGAACTTGATTGATCTGTAACTTGATTGATCTGGAACTAGATTGATCTGGAACTGGATTGATCTGGAACTGGATTGATCTGGAACTGGATTGATCTAGAACTGGATTGATCTGATACTGGATTGATCTTGAAATGGATTGATCTGGAACTAGATTGATCGGGAACTGGATTGATCTGGAACTGGAATGATCTGAAACTGAATTGATCTGGAATTGGATTGATCTGGAATTGGATTGATCTGAACTGGATTGATTTGGAACTAGATTATTTCTCAAACTTTTTTAAGGTAAATAGAGGCCAAAATCTGATAGCATCGTAGTTCTTCTTGATGAATTGTAAGTAGCTAGTAATCGAGAATTTTAATCCAGTGCATTTATTTTCTCGTTCTGGGCCAAAAAACAACTTGTTTATCCGTTTTGGTACTTTTGTAAAAAGCCTTTTTAATTGTCCATGATGGAAAAATCTATTTAATAAATCTGCCTTAATTCTATGAAAAAATCTGGTCAATGAAAAAATCTGGCTCTATGAAAAATCTAACAATAAGTCAGGTTTATTATTCGGCATAATAATATCGGAGTTTTTATGAATGTAATAAGCCTCAATCTGGTTCTTTCCAAAACTCTGGTTCTATGTACTTACTCCCAAAATTCATAAAAGGAACATTGTGAAGACTTAATATTGCGTCATATATAACATTCAAATATCATATCAAAAATAATTGGGAGGAAAATTAAATCATTATTAGATATATCCCATTTTTCCACGTTAAGGATATAATTCATTACTCTCAAATGATCCTTAACTATAATGAAAAGGGAAAACGATGATAAGTTTTGACATCGTTTCGATGTTCACTAATGTGCCCATAAATAAAGCTATTGAGCTAGCTGCAAAATTATTAGAGGAAAATTAGGATGACTCCTTTAAACTTTGTTTTGAAGAATTAAATAAGCTAACTAAGTCTACGTATTTTATATTGCAAATTAAAAATAATACAAAAATAATTGGGAGGAAAATTAAATCATTATTAGATATATCCCATTTTTCTACGTTAAGGATATAATTCATTACTCTCAAATGATCTGAGTCATTTAAATCGTCTTGTTAGTAGTCAGTTGAATTTCATTTTGTTGAGACATTTCCGGACCTCTTCAACTAACTTGTATTTTAGCTGGCTACATAATAGCTTCAGCTATCAGGTCGCATTACGACAGAAAGCATGCTGTCCAGACAACTCCACAGAGCGGGACTCATCAGTGGACGTCTCTGTATCATCGTTGTTTCGTCCCTCAGCATGCACTATATTGACGATACACATGGTGGTCCTCCATCAGATTGAAATGAGTCATTTAAATCGTCTTGTTGGTAGTCGGTTGAATTTCATTTTGTTCAGACATTTCCGGACCTCTTCGACTAACTTGTATTTTAGCTGGCTCTGTGTTGTCTGGACAGCATGCTTTCTGTCGTAATGCGACCTGATAGCTGAAGCTATTATGTAGAACTGGAGGCGTCATGTTATTTCTAGACTCTAGAAATGACATGACGCCTCCAGTTCGTTGATCGAAGACAGTTTCAATCGGCAACCACATTGATAAGTAGTATCGATAAAATACAATATTTGGATATAGATATTTACAAAGATAAAAACAGTAATTACAAGACAAAATTATATAGAAAGTTTGTTAATGTGTATTCATATTTACAGGCGATTCGCTGCTATAAAACCAGAATAAAAAGAATACTCATTCGATACGAATTGTCCCGTATTCGAAAAATATGATCCACGAATCATGATTATCAAAAGGAAGTGGAACTGTTATACGTTTAATTAAAAAACGCAGTTATACACACAGGCAAATAAAAGATCAGTACAATCACGTGAAGAACAGCAAAAGGCTAAAATTGATTTAAAAAATGAAAACGTAAAAAAGAAAGAACAATGTAATATTCGAATACCACAATGCTCTGCACAAAATACAAAAAGATATAAATACAGCGCTAATAAACCTTTCTCATGATATAATACCGTTAGTAAGATTAAGGACTGCACGTAACATTAACACAATATTGTCATATAATGTGAATGCTTCAAATAGTGCCAATAAGCAGAGCATGTAACGATATACGATGCAAAGTGTTGTCTTGATATAGACGAATGCAGCAATTTTATCAGTAAACTTTCTGGCTTGTGTAAAAAGTAAAGGGACAAAACAACTGCAAATTTAAAGATGTTGCATATGTATAATAAGGAACTTCTTAAATAAATAACTTAACAACAACTAAATAACTAAAACGAGATAGAAGAAAAACAGCAGTTCAAGACACGACAAACCAAATCAAGACATTGAGTCTTCACGCCCTCAGGTTCAGCGGAATTTGAGCCCTCCAGCATATTTAACACGCCGCTCTCCGACTGAACCACCCGGGGTCTTTCACCCCCGAAGAGTCCAATCGGACTATGCTCGGTAATCGCGAGATAATGATCTTGAGAAACTTTAGTCTTTGCTCCGGGGAACTTCCTCTCGGAAAGAAGACTAATCCAGAGATAGCACACGTACCCCCAGACACGCACTTGGGTTTTCCCATTCAACGACAGATGCTGAGCCCGTTTCAGGACCCACCTAGCTTTCTTCAGGATACGTTTAAGTCTATCTAGGTCAGCTTTCGCCGACCAGTTCACCGTAACAGTGAACCCCAGGTATTTTACTCGACTTGTGAAGGTAGGAAGTGGTTGATTAGTCAATATGGAAGATAGAGCTAAGAGTGCTAGTCTCTTTATTATTTTTGTCGAAGGAGCGCAATGAAAGACAACCACCTGCGATTTGGAGGAGTTTAA
Source organism: Pomphorhynchus laevis (assembly GCA_012934845.2). Taxonomy (NCBI): domain Eukaryota; kingdom Metazoa; phylum Acanthocephala; class Palaeacanthocephala; order Echinorhynchida; family Pomphorhynchidae; genus Pomphorhynchus; species Pomphorhynchus laevis. Next base: position 59,479 of record WNNJ02000457.1, read on the forward strand.
AATAAGATTGGATGGGGTCAGCTGGTCTGTTAATCTTTAAAAGAAGCGGCTGATGTCCAAGACTACAATTTGCACCTGCGACCAGGGAATTGGGATGTGGTATCATCAGCGTATACCACAAGATATTAATCACGTCTAAAATTCTTGAATAGTACAATTGAGGCAGCAAGACAAGATAGGAGAAAGTTGGGAGCCTTTAGGCACACCTGTAATAGGGTAGAACTGACACGCATCAGGGTCGTCTTCATAGTAGGACCGCTTAGTGTACAGCAATATCTCCACCCTGTTAACAATTCTCGCAGGCAACCCGAGGGACCTTAGAGAGGAGATAGGGAAGGGAATTGTGACAAAACTGATGCACTTCACTATTGCTTAATGGACCGTGCTCCCTTTGACAAACTCATGAAAACTCGGTGGGATCAAGTTGCTATTACTTAAATGGTCGCGGATTCTACGCGCAAGCGCTTTTTCGGACTATCCTTTGGTAAAAACATTCTACGACTAATATTGATGCTGGTTACATCGGATGGTGATGCTAAAAGCATTGTGACGGCCACTTTTCTTCTTTGATCGGCTATTAAAAGCTGATAGACCCGAGAAGATAGTGGATCGACGGATTTAGAGGTGCTCTAAAGTGGACCCCTATAGTTAAGAATATCTGTAACAGATAAGGCCTTGTTCCTGAAGTTACCCCAAGGCGGGATTGGTTGGGGAGATTGAGTGGCTCCATAGTTATGTAGAGATAGTGACGCTTCCAAAACTCTGTCAAGACCAATGCCCTCAATCCTACCCACAGCCCTTTCCTTCCAACAGACAAACTTCTTTCTTGAATATCTTCCAAAAGGAAGACTGAGAATCGTTAAGATGAGAAAGGTACGCCCTATCCCTGCTCAGCTGAAATCTATATCTAGAGCACCAGTATTCATTCGAGAGGGAATGTCTGGCGGAAACAGAGATTGGGAATGTGTAACATTTTAGCCAGAACCTTGAGTTTTATTGGAGTGGGATTGTAAATACGACCTTTACAGGTAGTCGAAGGAAACTCGGTAGCTTGCGATGAGATGTTGGAATTAAATTCGGTCAAACTCTCATTACCAATTCTGGGGAAGAGTTGGATAGCTGCTTGAAAGAAAGCCGCTCTGATGGAATCAAAGTGAAACCTCCTTCTAAGCAACGTATCTTCTTCTAAAGACCTTGAGATGAAGGGGAGTGAGGACGGGTTATTTACGGAGTAAATTGGGTGTAAATGTTCTTAGGGATAAATCGAGTAATATTCTGAGGGAGGCGTTAGACTGTGTCCTTTGAAGGACTATAACATCTGCATCTCTACCTGATAAAAGCCTAAGGGCGGAAGCACCTCTTGAATTCTACTGAAGAATATTCAGTGAAAAAGGCTCTTGATTACTTCCCATTGTGTTACGTCAGCTGGAGTGGGATGCCCCCTCTAGTCCAGACCAGAAGTGGGAAGTATTACTTCCCACTTCTGGTCTGGAGTGGGAAGGATCCCAAAATCGATATTACTCGATTTAGGGATAAATCGAGTAATATCCTGGGGGATACGAATATACCGCGTCTCCTGAAGGATTATAATATCTGTATATCTTCCAGATAGAAGGCTAAGGGCGGGAGCCCCTCGCGAATTCCACTGAAAGATATTCAGTGAAAAAGGCTCTTGAATACTTTGCATTGTGTTGCGTCAACTGAAGTAGGATGCTTACCTTCTAGCATGAACCAGGAGTTAGAAAGTTGCCCTTCTCACTTCCAGCCTTATAAAAAGAAGACACTTGCCCACCGACATTGTATTCATCTCCCTTTGAGGCCAACAACTCCCATAAGATATCATCTTTCTTTGCCAACTTTAAGAAAGCCATTTAATATTATTGTGTTGATTTATATATTTTACTATTTTCTGTTTGATTGTATGTTTATAGTGACCTAGTTTAAAATATGTATCTATTAAATTATTTAAATGATTTTGAAGAAAGCCAATATCGTTACATATTGTTGCAATTCTTAAAATTTCATTATTTAATGTATTATATTTTATATTATATGGCATGCATGAATGCTCATGCAAAAATATGTTTATTGTAAATTTAAATATGTCATCTTTACGATATAAATTAATAGTAGTTTTAGTTAATGTTAATTTAATGTTCATATCGAGATATACACCTTCTTTATCATTAATATTGGTTTAGTTAAGAATAAGGCTTTCTGGATAAATGTGCTCACTAATTGAATAAAAATTATTAATAAAAAGTCATTTTTATGAATTGGCTAATAAATAACAGACGTTGTATCAGAATAAGGATTAGAGGTCATCAAGAGGAACTGCTATGTTATCAGGTTTCGGCCCCTGTTCCTTATGTGTTGATTTATGTATTTTACTATTTTCTGCTTGATGTTATTTTTATAGTAAACTAGTTTAAAATATGTATCTATTAAATTATTTAAATGATTTTGAAGAAAGCCAATATCATTACATATTGTTGCAATTCTTAAAATTTCATTATTTAATGTATTATATTTTATATTATATGGTATGCATGAATGCTCATGCAAAAATATGTTTATTGTAAATTTAAATATGTCATCTTTACGATATAAATTCATAGTAGTTTTAGTTAATGTTAATTTAATGTTCATATCGAGATATACACCTTCTTTATCATTTATATTGGTTTAGTTAAGAATAAGGCTTTCTGGATAAATGTGCTCACTAATTGAATAAAAATTATTAATAAAAAGTCATTTTTATGAATTGGCTAATAAATAACAGACGTTGTATCAGAATAAGGATTAGAGGTCATCAAGAGGAACTGCTATGTTATCAGGTTTCGGCCCCTGTTCCTTATGTGTTGATTTATGTATTTTACTATTTTCTGCTTGATGTTATTTTTATAGTAACCTAGTTTAAAATATGTATCTATTAAATTATTTAAATGATTTTGAAGAAAGCCAATATCATTACATATTGTTGCAATTCTTAAAATTTCATTATTTAATGTATTATATTTTATATTATATGGTATGCATGAATGCTCATGCAAAAATATGTTTTTGTAAATTTAAATATGTCATCTTTACGATATAAATTAATAGTAGTTTTAGTTAATGTTAATTTAATGTTCATATCTAGATATACACCTTCTTTATCATTAATATTGGTTTAGTTAAGAATAAGGCTTTCTGGATAAATGTGCTCACTAATTGAATAAAAATTATTAATAAAAAGTCATTTTTATGAATTGGCTAATAAATAACAGACGTTGTATCAGAATAAGGATTAGAGGTCATCAAGAGGAACTGCTATGTTATCAGGTTTCGGCCCCTGTTCCTTATGTGTTGATTTATGTATTTTACTATTTTCTGCTTGATGTTATTTTTATAGTAACCTAGTTTAAAATATGTATCTATTAAATTATTTAAATGATTTTGAAGAAAGCCAATATCATTACATATTGTTGCAATTCTTAAAATTTCATTATTTAATGTATTATATTTTATATTATATGGTATGCATGAATGCTCATGCAAAAATATGTTTATTGTAAATTTAAATATGTCATCTTTACGATATAAATTAATAGTAGTTTTAGTTAATGTTAATTAATGTTCATATCTAGATATACACCTTCTTTATCATTAATATTGGTTTAGTTAAGAATAAGGCTTTCTGGATAAATGTGCTCACTAATTGAATAAAAATTATTAATAAAAAGTCATTTTTATGAATTGGCTAATAAATAACAGACGTTGTATCAGAATAAGGATTAGAGGTCATCAAGAGGAACTGCTATGTTATCAGGTTTCGGCCCCTGTTCCTTATGTGTTGATTTATGTATTTTACTATTTTCTGTTTGATGTTATTTTTATAGTAACCTAGTTTAAAATATGTATCTATTAAATTATTTAAATGATTTTGAAGAAAGCCAATATCGTTACATATTGTTGTAATTCTTAAAATTTCATTATTTAATGTATCTTTATTTTATATTATATGGACCGAATTGCTTGTTTTATGCACAAATAAAACAATTTTTAAATTTAATGAAGTTGTATATGAACAAAACGATGGTCTCGCAATGGCAAATCCTCTAGCACCCCTTCTTAGTGAATATATGATAAATTGGGAATTAAATAATATAACTAAGATTGATGAAATGGTTATGTGTATTAGATATGTCGATTATACGTTTGTTAATTTAAAACTGTTCTTAAAAAAATAATACAGTTACAGATCAATACAGTTACAGTTTACAATACAATACAGTTTGAGATAAAATAACATACATTTGAGATCTAAAGTAAATACAATGAATCCTGTTTAACACCTAAAGGAATACGGATCTTCGACGGATTTAAAAACAGTATTGGTAATTAAAGTTCTTACAACAGTTTAAACTATCTTGATACTCATTAACTACTTACAAACGAGGAACACAAAACAACGAGGAACGAAATTACAAATGACAAGAGGTCGACCACGTAAAGCAGCTGTTGTTCCTTCTAAGCGAGATGATGACAGTGAGCGTTCAGTAAGACAACATGAAAGTCGGTCCAAAGACGAGCAAGCCTTGCAGGCCAATTCTGTTGATATCTCCCAGGACATATCATCTACAGACGGAAGTAGTCACCGTGACATTAAATGTTCTAATTCACAATGTCCTGTTTGGACCACTGTGTGGATACCACGTCAACTACCTGTCAATTTCCTTGATAAAGATTTTATTTGTGGATTTTGCGCAGCTACTTTACAGACAAACGTTCTCGAACTTCAGAGACAAGTATGTTCGTTGCTAACGGGTAACATGGTACCATCACCAAATAGTTCATATGCCCAGCTAGACTCAGTGTCACGTCATGTTCCTAATCGTTCTACAAGCCAATCAAATGATACTGTTCGACATACTGTTTGCAACCAATCGATTTTTTGTGATGACATTCCCGGAAGAGATCAAAATATGCCTAAGAATATTGGCGAACAGACGGTTTCGGTTAACAATGGTGTGCCTCTTGTAATACGACCGACCAGTTATATGACTGAAACGGCTATAAACAACGACAAAACTTTGCATACCCGGTCATTTGATAGATCGCAAACTCCCGCAATTCGTATAAACCAACTATCTCATAACACGCAACCTGTTAAGGTAGATTGTATTAATGATTTTCACGAAAAGCACAATCGTACCCTTGTACATAGTACTGGTTGCTCAAACAGACCCCGTTCAAATGCTGCTTGTGATAGAAACAAATGCATTTTAATTGCTAACATTAAGGAGTCCGATGCCCTAAACAATCAGGCCAGACTTGATGATGACTTAATACATGTCAGATCCATTCTAACGACTGTCTTAAATGGATCATCATCTTGTGAAGCTGTGAGAGATATGCGTCTCAAAGCTGTCTTCCGGCTAGGTCGTGCTCCTTCGTCCGTCAACGATCGACCACGCCTCCTCAAAATTGTGTTTACTTCATGTGAAATTGTGCAGCTCATACATCGTAACTCATTTCACCTCAAAGGTTCCGGCACCCGTATTCTTAGAGACCTGGACCCCGCTGATCGTACACGTTTATCAATGGCAAAATCGGAACTAGCTCAAAGACTGGCACATGGTGAAAACAACCTAACAATTCAGAATTTTCAGGTAGTGCGGCGGCGCCTCCACATCCGTTGGCAAGGTCTTTTGAACAAAGCAAATATTGCTTCCCAGCGTGCTCCGACGCCGACCGCATGCCTACAGAGTGCATCTACCAAAATTTCATAAGAAACTCTATTGTCTTGTTCAAGTCGGGAACTCAAAAGAGTTCATCATCTAAATGTACAATAAACAAAGCTTCCCACCAAATTCTATACTCTAATGTGCGTAGTGTGTTAAATAAAATTGATGAGATTGGATTACTGATTCACGACCATCAACCGATAATTGCAGCTTTTACGGAATCGTGGCTAAACCCTTCTATCTCTGATAATGAAATTTTGTTGAAAGGATATAATGCGTGCCGCAGCGATAGAATAGCTAAACAGGGTGGTGGTATATTACTATATATACGTGACACAATAAAGTTCCGTGTCGTAGAAACTTTTAACGACCCCCTAACTTCAAACGAACTTTTAGCGGTCAGATTATACCGGCCATTCTCCTTGATACTTGTAGTCGTTTACCGCAGCCCTACTTCATGTACTGATAGCATCGTGCAACGTTTATACCAGCTATCGGACCCTAATAAGCCAATATTGGTTGTTGGTGACTTTAACATGCCTACAATAGATTGGAATACATACAGTTTTAATTCGCCTTCTGACTTTGGTTCGATTGTGTTACTTCAAACAATCAATGATCTATACCTTACCCAACATGTCAATGGATTTACCAGAATATCTTCTACGTCTCGTTCTCTTCTTGATCTGGTTTTGTCTGCTCCAGGACATATTGTCACTAGCGTTAATCACTTGGATCCAGTTGGTTGTTCTGATCATGTCACCTTATTAATAGATCTTGGAATAAGTATCCCTATATATAATTCTTTTGTTAATAGATTCAACCCTTTTAAAGCCGACTACAACAAAATAAAGGAGTTCCTTTCTACCGTTTCGTGGCCTGATGCTTATACTGTGGGTATTGATTCCGCCTGGCTGTTTTTCAAAGACACCTTGTATTCAATACTTACCCGCTACGCTCCAATTGTACGTCAAACTGACGTCGGCTTATCTCCTCGTTGGTTTAATCGAGAACTCAAACAAGCACTGGCTCGACGACGCAAGGCATATTGTAATTATAAAGCAGGTAACTCTAGTTTTGAGCAATACCGACAGTATAGAAACAGGGTAACATCCTTGAAGAGACGTACGAGAGTAATCTTTGAAAAGAAATTATCCCAACGATGTCGTCGTGATCCTGGCTCACTCTTCAAATACATTTCATCAAGAAAACGTATAGCTAACACTTTCTCCTCTATTCTCGATAGCCAAGGTGATTTGGTATTGGACTCAAAGAAAATTGCGAACGTATTCGGCACACACTTCACATCGCTGAATTCGTCACTGAATGCTTCACCGCAAATAACTGACAGTTTGTATTGTTTGGTAGCTAATACTACTTCTGACCTTGATAACTTCATTAGACCTGACTTAGTGTACAGCGAGTTGTCCCGTCTGAAATGCACATTAAGTGCTGGTCCGGATCTATTGCCGTCAGCATATCTTCGCAACCTAGCTGACATCATATACCTACCTCTATATAATATCTTCTGTGCAACACTTGTGCTAGGAAAGATTCCCTCAGACTGGAAGCGCTCTATTATCTGCCCAATATTAAAACAGGGGTCTCGTTCTGACATCTGTAACTACAGACCGATTAGCCTCACATGTGTCTGCTGTCGCGTACTGGAACGCTTACTTCTGCGAAAAGTCACCACTCACCTAGAAACGAACCATATTCTAGCCCCTGAACAACATGGTTTTCGAAAAAATCATTCAACGCTAACGAATTTGTTGTTATCACACGATAGCTGGACCAGATATTATGATTCTGGTATTCCGGTTGACGCCATCTTCTTCGACTTCTCTAAGGCATTTGATACAGTCCTTCATGCTAATTTAATTCAAAAACTGCGTAATATCAACCTTGATGAGTGTTTAGTTCGCTGGATTATTGAATTTCTGTCTGACCGTCATTGCTTCGTAAGGGTAAACGACGAATTATCTGATCGCTTCCCTACAAATCTTGGAGTACCTCAAGGAACTATACTCGGTCCAGTTCTTTTCAGCATATACATTAACGACCTCATTCCTAAACTTGGATCTGAGTGTGTTCTTTATGCTGATGATTTAAAAATTTGGCGCCCCATATATTTGGACTCAGATGTTGACATCTTGCAGTATGATATTAACACCATAAATGACTGGTCGATTTTGAACGGGTTAAAATTCAATTTGAAAAAGTGTGCCTACATTTGTATATCAAGACGTCCGGCCGAGTCAGCTCATATTTATCATATAAACAACAGTGTTATTCTTAGGACGAACTCATACAGGGATTTAGGTGTTTATGTATGTTCTAACTTATCGACACGTTTACATACTGACACTACATGTTCCAAAGTGAGAAGAGTCATCGGCCTGATTCGCCGAGCTCTTGTTCATATTGACATCTCATGCTTTAAAACAATCTCACAAGCACTTATTTTGAGCATCCTCCTATATGCTTCGCCAGCTTGTTACCCAATCACCTTACGAGAACGTTATAATCTAGAGTCTGTATTCCGATCAGCAACTAAAATGGTAAAAGCGGTTAGACATATGGAATATCAAGATCGGCTCTCGAGTTTGGGAATGAGATCGCTTCAGTATCTGCGCGACAAGGCGGACCTGTGCCTAGCCTGGCAGATTTTACACGACAATCGCCATCCACTCAGATCGCTAATGCATACGCGCGATATAACCTCACTTCGTGGTCATCAGTTCATGCTAAAAACACAACGATTACGCTACAAACGAACATCCCTATACTTCCAACGAATCGTTAATACTTGGAACCACCTTGCTGACACAACAGTAGCATCCTCGAATCTGGCTTCTTTTAAACGAAATCTGGAGGAAGATCCCTTCTTGAAGACGAAGATCGAGTCAGAGAACATATGAACAATAGAAAGTACACTCTACATTTTCATTTTCTACATTTACTTTTTCTGATTGTGACGCAACTTGTAATGAGCCTTGCTGCTCACTTTGTTGTCTATTGATAATAATAATAATAATAACACAAGTGATGCACAGGACGTATTTAGAGCAATAAATTGTTTGATGAAAATATTCAGTGGACAATAGAATTAGAATTAGATTATTAACATTTTTAGATGTCGTCGTTAGTAGAACATCAAATATTATTTTAAAAGCATCCGTTTATTATAAAAATTCAAATAATTTAAATATTGTTTCGTGGAATCCAAATGTCCCAACATCTTGCAAAATATCTGCAGTCAATACAAATGAACTTGAAACTAAATTTAATAAGTGAATTAAAAACGGTTTTCATCATGGGCAATTAAAAAGGCTTTCTACGAAAGTACCAAAAATGATAAACAAGTTGTTTATGGCCCAGAACGAGAAAATGAATACATAGGATTACCATTTATAAATAATTTTCGGAATATTAATTTTAAAAGATTTGTGTCAAACAATAAAATATTGTTTTGTATAATCGTCAAATTTCAAAACTACACAACATTTTGAAAAAGAAACAGGAAACTTAATAATGATGGAGTTGTTTGTGAAATTTCTTGTTTAGAATGCGATAAAATATACATGGGTTAAACAGGCCAACCATTTTAAAACAATAAAAATACACACTCAAAAAGAGCCTAAATAGCGCGCCATTGTTGACCATAGTTTAAATTTAGATCACAATATTGATCCATACCTACAGTTGAAAAAGAGCCAGTAGTTCCAGCAAAAGAATATTGACTATAATAATACTGTTGTTTTAGCAAAAGAAACCAATTGTTTAAATATAACAATTATTGGGGCTTATTACATTCATAATATAAAACCATGTTGGGACATAAATATTCCAGGAATGCCGTATTTTATCATTACTTCTTTGTAAATCATAGACTAACTGTTAGTTTATAAATAGTTGATAATGATCCATCAGTGATAAAGAATTATTGGAGCTGGACCAAAGAAAGGAGGAAAATTTTATTTGATATTTCGCTGGCCTCTGTTAGCATCTTCTGAAGAGAAATGATGCTCTTCTTTTCTAAAGAGCATCTTCAGAAAAGAAACTTCTTTTCTGAAGAGCATCTTCAGAAAAGAAACTAACTTTTGATATTTCGCTAACAGAAGTTAGCGAAATATCGAAAAGAATTTCCTATTTTCTTTGATCCAGCTCCAATAATTATTTAAAAATAACTTTATTTATTTATTTCTATTATTTTTTTTCAAAATAGACATATCGAATTTTTAACTATTTGAATTTGGATTGAGCTATTTAGTTTAAAGTTTTTTAACTATTTGGTTTAAAGTTTTTCATCAATTGTTTAAATTTTAATTAAAAATTAATTTTATTAATTTTGTAGTCGATAAATATTAAATTTATAGCGACATGTTCAATTTGCAATACTACGTGAGGAGACGTGATAAAGAATGAATATTGAATGCATTAAATGTGGATATAGGGAATAGTATGATTCAGGGTTTTTATAATTTTAAAAAATTGAAATTTAAATAACTTCTGTGGCATTTTAGGTAGAGTTTTTGTCCACTCTCTATTTGCCAAAGTTTGGATAATTAACGTTTATATGTTTCTCAATCTTGTAAAATTAACAAAATTATTGTAATACACCGCATATTAAAAATTCTGATTACCCACTGGGGCAATATAGTTATCTCCCATTGTGGATTAATGCCCCCCCCCAAAAAAAATACTTTAGTACGAGCAGGATACTATACGTACTAACGTGTAGCATACTACACGTTATTTGTTATTAGTATGTTATGTGGTACACGTACAAAATTCAATACCTACTAGAACTACTAGAATAACTACTAGAAACAATAACTACTAATTGTTCATTGGCATCAATTATAAAAATCGGAGGTTCAAACACTTTCAACTCAAGCAAATTTTCAGCGAAAAACACAGATATTTCGATGGATTCAGATGGAAAGAATGTATTTTCTGACTTAAAATCGACATTACAAGACTTTCAGGTAAGTGATGTTTCACTTAACATAAATTCTGACTCGGGGGAATTCCCCCGTTACAAAAAGAAAACAATTTGGCGATTATTATGTCCACCGAGCCCACCAAAAGGCATTACTTATTTAATGTTTTTCTACGAAAGTTTGTACAAGACTACCCTGGCAGGGTAGTCTTCAATTATATCAAGATATTATTAAATTCACTAAAAATTTCGTTCGCTACCCAGGACCTGATGGTAGCTTATAAATCTTACTTCGATAAACATCTGACCCAATTGGGAACATTAGAGCTAAAGACTGTCCAGGATACATTAAAAATCACTAATTTTCCTCAGTTTTTGGATGCTAATGACACTGAGATTCTCAAAAAACAATACAAACTCGGTTCAATTCGGACTTTAAATTCTAAATCCGAGGACGCCCTCTCAGTGGCGTTCGTCACCTGTGATGTTGATAACGCACACACTTTGTGCACAAATTCAGTTAATCCCTTTATAGGGTATAATCTAAAGTTCTCGATCATAGAAACAAACTTGACGTTTCCTCATTGTAATCATTGTCATAAGTGAGGGCATTAAGCCTCCACTGGTAAAGAATTAAAAATATGCGGCGTCTGCACGAACGCTCTATGCCCCACCATGTCGAGTGGTGACAGATGCGATGCCAATCCGGTCTGTTGTAACTGTGGCGGAGATCACCCGGCGTGGTCCCGCCGTTGCCGATCCTTTAAAGAATATCGAAATAAGTATAAGCCAGTTGCTTCTTCCCTAACAAAAGCTATGCCAAAGTCACGGTCGATGGTTCCTCTGATACAACAAAGATTTATTGTACTCATCATTTGGTCGGCTTCATCAATTATCCTCGTGTGAACACGAGGATAATTGATGAAGCCGACCAAATGATGAAACTCGCTCGTGTATGCAATTATTCATTCTATTTATTGTACTTATTGGATAACACAAAAAAAGACGATTTTAGCACAACTCCAACAAATGCTGCCCCCCTTCTAGGGGCCTTCCTTAAGGCGCCGCCAGTACCGTCTGAAGTGGCTATTCCTAAATCAAAGAAGAGGGGCGCATCCGCCCTGACCGTCCCCCCCCCAATAAAAATGGGAAAGCTCCTGAAATTGGCCTTTGGAAATGAAGATATTGCCCAGGGAGTACCGACCCCGATAGAGCTAGAGGTGGGAAGGGCAACCTTCCCACCCCTGGCTCTGTCAAGGTTGGCTGCTCCCGTCCAACTAATCCGTCACAATGGTGTGTAAGCCCGAGCCTTTTTCACTGAATATTCTTCAGTGGAATTCGGGAGGTGCTTCTGCCCATAGGCTTTTATCTGGTAGAGGCGCAGATCTTATAATCCTTCAGGAGACGCGGTCTATCCGTCTCCCTCAGGACATTAACTCGATTTATCCCTAAGCACATTTATTCCCACTATACTCCGTACATAACCCCGCCTCACTCCTCCTCATCTCAAGGACTCTTGACCTTAGTAAAATGCTCTTTAAAGTCTTCCAACATTTTACACTATTCTTGTCCAGCCCTGCCTTGATTAGTAGTTTTACTCGTTAAGAACGGTAAAAGCCTCAGTTAGCCAACGTCTACATTCGTCCAGGAGAGATTCACAAGAACCGTAATCTCCTGGATGGGATTATTGACGGCGGCTACGACACGGTACTAGGTGACTTCAACGACAGATCTGGTCGTTGGATTAATGCAGCACTCCGCAGAGCCAGGAAAATTTATCTTATTCATAAACCTCCGTCCCCACGTTTCATTGCACATCAACGAATTCACTCCTCGACTTACTATTGCTCCACGAAAAGTGTTTGCTTAAACCTTTCTGCACGGAACAATCGCGGCAGCATCTGTCCACATCTCATGATCTAATACGTTGGCGGATAGAGGAGGATTCGCTGCTTCGTAGAAGATTCCACTTTGACCCTATCAGAGTGGCCTTCTTCCGTGCAGCTATCCAACGCTTCCCTCGAATTGGTAATGAGAGTTTAACCGAATTTAATTCCCATCTCTCTTCGCAAGCCACTGCGTTTCTCTCGACTACCTATAAAGGTCGCATTTTTAGTCCCACTCCGACAAAACTCAAGGTCCTAGCTAGACTACTGCACTTCCCTGGTCTCTCTTCTTCGCCAAACAGACGCTCTCGACTGAATACTGGGGTACCAGATACTGGTTCAAGCTGAGTAAGGATAGGGCGAGTATTGCTCGTCTTAACCCTTCTCTTTCTTCCTTTTGGATGATATTCAAGAAGGAGAAGTTTGTTTGCTGGAGGGATAGGGCTGCGGGTTGGATCGGTAGTATAGGCCTTGACAAAGTTTTGAAGAAGTCACTCACCCTACACAATTATGGAGTTACACAATAACCGCAACCAATCCCGCCTTGGGGAGACTTCAGGGGTAGAGACTTATCTGTATTAGATATTCTCAATGCCTGGGGGCCTCTTCCGGGCACCTCCAAAACCGTCGCTCCTCTTTCTTCTCGGGTCTGTCAGCTTTTGACAGCTGATCAAAGAAGGGAGGTGGCCGTCACAATGCTTTTAGCAACCCCATCCGATGTGGCCGGCATCAACATTAGTATGTGTGTATTTTTACCTAAAAAGCATCCGGTCTCTTGTCCGAAAGACCTGTGGCCCATCTCGATTCAAAATTCCCTCGTCTCGATCTACGAAAAAGCGCTTGCGCGTAGAATCCGCGATCATTTAAGTAGGCGAAAATTAATCCCACCTGGTTTCCATCGGTTCGTCAAAGGTCACTCGGTCCATTCAGCAGTTGGTGAAGTGCATCAGTTCTGTCGGGAGAATTGCCATCAACTCGCTGTGGCAGTTTTCCTTGACTTTTCGGCTGCATTTAACCGCATCTCCATACCTTTTGTTATCTCTTCTCTCAGGTCCCTCGGGTTGCCTGCGAGAATTCTTAACAGGGTGGAGATTCTGCTGTACACCAAGCGATTTTATTATCAAGACGACCCTGATGCGCGTCAGTTCTACCCTATTACGGGTGTATCTCAAGGTTCACCTCTTTCTCCTATCTTATATCTTGCTGCCTCCATTAATCTATTCAAAATATTTAAACGCGAACAACGTCTTGTGGTGTATGCTGATGACACCACAGCCCTGTTCTCTGGACACATGTGCAAAGACGTAGTTTCTGACATCAGCCGCTTCTTTTTAAGATTAAAAGACCAGTTACCCGTATCCAATCTTATTTTAAACTCTGCCAAATCGCAGGCGGTTGTCTTTCATGGCATTACTGCAACAAAGAAAAAACTTAAGAGATTAGCAATCTCTGCACTCTTCTCCATATTTGCCTCTGAACCACTCCTACCTTCACAAGTCGAGTAAAATACCTGGGATTCACCGGCGAAAGCTGACCTGAATAGACTAAAACGTATCCTGAAGAGAGCTAGATGGACTCTGAAACGGGCCCAGCATCTGTCGTTGAATGGGAAAACCCAGGTGTGCCTCTGGGGCGCCTGGGCTATTTCGGGATTAGTCTTCTTCTCTATAGGACGTCCCCCAGAGCAAAGACTAAGGTTTCTGAAGCTCCTCGTCTCTCGCTTACCCAACATCGTCCGCGCCGATTGGATTCTTCGGGAGGTGAAATACCCCGGGTGGTTCAATCGGAAAGGGGCGTGCTGGATTGGTTGAGGGCTCAGATCCCCATGGATTTGAGGCCATGAAAGTTGGTAATGTCTGGGAAGAGGAAGAAGCTAAGATTAATTACTATGTCTGAAGATTCTCCGTGTTTACTTTTCATTTATTTATTTACTCTGACTTATTGACGGCTTGTTTATTTATTTAAAAAAATCTTTATCATTATAGTTATAAAAATATCATAAAGCAATAAATGCGATTACACGCTGCGGCATTTCCAAACTCGGCTGTTATATCACTTGTTTGAAATACCGCTCAATTTGCAATAGTCACTGATTGAATGATATCTTGACTTTCAAGTTTCTCCGTCCATTCTAAGTAAGGACTCACAAAAACTCATTATAAGCTCATTATTGTATAAATGCAATACTTGAATTGATATTGTGTACTTGAATTGATAAGGAAGAAAATAATTATTAATTATTTACGAAATTCCTTATCTTATAATTATTTTAATTTCATATATTCTTTTAAATAATGAATTTTAAATAATGAATATTAAAAAATGAAATACATCATAAAATGAGATGGCAAACAAACGAGATGATCTTTGTTTTACTTTCATTTGCAGTAAAAATTCAGTTATTCAACTAATAGCGAAAATGCCTAGCATTTAAAATATTTTTATTTGCCTAATGAAGACTACAAAGAAACGAAAAAGAAATAATACTCCACCTAATCTATATATTTATCACAATTTCTTCGTTCCACTTATCCCTCCCTTTTTCTTCCCGTCTTCTTCCCGGAAAATGGGTAAAATCTCCAGACATTCAGAATTTTATTAAAGTGTATTAGGCTCTATTATTTAGAGCCTAATATAATCAAAATACTCCAATATATGTATCCTTCTGCGAATGTTGGTAAACTCGAATAATAGCTAAGCTAGTTAGAAAAAAGAAAATAGAGGAAAAAGAAGATAGAGAATAATAGAAGGGGTAAAATATGAAGAGGGTTCTCCATGTATTAAGTACTTGTATAATAATCTTATATAATAATAAAATCTTATATAATAATTATTTATTTATTTTTCAATAAAAAATTTATTGAAAAATTTATTTAGCCAAAAGACTAACCCAAGACAGAAAAAGATCAACTTAATGGGTATGTTTTTGAAAGCCAGGAAATTGGTGACGGAAGCGATATCTTCAGGCTATTTCAAACATTTACTGCCTGTTCAGACAGTCTGCAAAAATTTCGCAGCTAACCTGGCGATTTTTTAAACAGCATCATACAATGGTCTCGCAATCTCGTATTTTCTCGAAATCTAACATTTATTTTTATTATTTATTAATTATCTAAACTTTATTTAGCATTATTTTTAATTAATAAATAATATAAAATTCGTAAACTCAGTTAGCTGATATGAATCGTATACTTTTTTTATTAATCAATTCGTAAAAATTGAATTAAAAAAGCTTTCTGTTACATAAATCTATTATATCGCATTATATCATATCATAAATCAGAACAAAAAATTTTAACAATATAATTGTGTATATTATCTCTCAAAAATTTTGTGATAAAAAATGTTTTATTACCCTTCACTGATAAATTCTGGAAGTATTTAAAGTTATTTACAATACAATCTAAAATAAATACAATGACTTACTGACAGCATTAACTTTTAATACTTACAAAAGAAGAGAGATTTATCATCGATACCCAGCTGTTTCAAGATAGGATTGCACATTTCTCTGGAGTCAGAAAAGATACCCTCTGGTCGCGGATTCCTAGTCCTCATTGATTTTTAGAACTATCAAACGAATCAAATCTCGAATCAAACGACTATCACGAATCAAACGACTATATACAAATGGGTCGGAAAAAACAAAAGTCTCAAGTTTCCAACCATGTCGCGTCCAACACTGATGGTAGAGATGTTTCCAATGGATCTGAAGGACCCCACCCTTCCTTCTAGCTATCACCCCATTTCACTACTCCCTACTCTTTCAAAGCTCTTAGAACGCCTCATCTTAATACAAATCAACGCTTATCTCTCCTCATCCAATCTGTACCCTCCTTTCCAATCCGCTTTCCGCTCTAATCACTCGACAGAAATCGCATGCATAAAAGTGTACAACGACTTACTCATTTCTCGAGACAAGGCTCTATATAGTGTTCTCATCTCCCTCGACCTCTCCTCCGCATTCGACATTGTCGACCACTCCGTCCTCCTTTCTCGCCTTCGTTATGATTACGGCTTTTCTTCCTCCTCCGTAGCATGGTTCGCCTCATATCTATCCGACCGTTCCTTTCGCGTCTGTTCTAATTCATCATCCTCCCCTCCCATCCCTATTTTTTGCGGGGTCCCACAAGGTTCAGTCCTAGGTCCCCTGCTTTTCTCTCTTTTGCTTGGCGATCTCTCTCCATTTATCAAACCTTACTCCTTTAACGTCATGCAATACGCCGATGACATTCTAATCTATGCTCATGCACCCGCACATCGCATACACGATATCGGCATTTCTGCCTCCAACTGTCTTTCTTCTATCTACAAACGTCTCTCCAATCTCCATCTCGTTCTAAACCCCGAAAAGTCCAAAATAATGTGGATCCTTCCCCGTAAACCAAACATATCTCCTCCCATTGTATCTTTTGCCTCATCGATCATCCCTATAGTCCACAATCTCACTTTCTTAGGCTTCCATTTCGATGATCACCTTTCCCTTAAACCCTTCGTCCGTGACAAGGTCCGCTCGTCTAACTTAATTCTCCGTGACATCCGCCGTATCCGCCCCCTTATCGACTTCCGTTCTTGTATGTCTCTTCTTTCATCGCTTCTTTTACCTAAAATCGATTACTGCCTTAGCCTTTTCGCCAATTCTCCAAACTTCATCATCCTACCATTACAACGAATAATCAACACCGCCGTTCGAGTGCTCTTTCGTCTCCGTCGCTTCGACCACACATCCACATATTTTGCCCAACTCTCCTGGCCCACCATCCACATCCGCATCAAACTCCGCCTTCTTCTCGTTACTTTTCGTCTCATCGCTGTCGGCTCCCCATCGTTCATCAACCTTCCTTTCTTAGACGATATTCGTCCCACCTCGCTATCGCTTCGTTCCTGTCATACCCTCTTACTCCACGTTCCTAATTACTCCAACAACTACGGTCTCCGATCCTTCCTTGTCGCCGCCTCACTCGCCTGGAATCAACTCCCTCTCGACGTCCGCCGCGCTCCCTCCTTTATCACATTCAAACACCTCCTCCGTTCACACCTTCTCGACACCTGATTCACAGTTTTGTTTTGTTGTGGTCATGTAAGCGTGCGCTGGCACGCATTTGCCACGTTAAAATAAATCCTTTTTTATCTGAACAACAAGTCCTTTGATCAAACAATGATTGTCACACGTGGGTAAGTATTTGCACTTCAGAATCCCAGGCATATTGCCCTGCAGACAACGAATTCTACTGTGGCTACTGTTCTGCTAAGATGATAAATACGATGAAGAGTGAAATAGAGAGAGTCTTAAGACAAATATAGTCTCCATAAAATATAATCCGCTAACTCAAGACAAATATATTGAAACTATCTGGCAATGCAGCGATGTCCACACATGCCTCTTCGTCTTGTAATAAGTTTCAACCTCGATGGCCAATTCTTCCGCATTCGATTGCCTCTAAGAATGCCATATCTCCCATATCTTCTACAGGTATTACTATGCATCCTTCAATTTTGCCCAATCAATCAGCTCAATCTTCTGATGTTACTGTCATCGACCATTTGCAACCCAGTATTTCTTTGGTCGTATCAGATAAATCACCTTACATTTCTACCCCTCATTGCACTTCTACCTTATCATCAGATAGCCCACGTGGTATTGGTTCCCTTGTAAATTTAGCTCAGCTACCAGTTCCTACGTCACACCGCCCAAATTTACAGCTGACTTCAATCTCACCATCTTCGTCACAGAATACCGCTCCTAATAGTGATAGAGTTCCTTCTAATTCTAACCCTTTGCGCACACTCTCTGATAGGGCTCACTGTGACCTTATTGCAAACCTCATCGAGTCATCTGCCGTTAACAATGACTTACGTCTTCAGCATGATGTCAATGCAGTTAAATCAATCCTCTCATGTGTTTTGTAAAACTGCTATGCCACAGTTCGAAAGGATTTGCGTGTAGTAAATTTATTTCGCCTTATTAAAAATGAATCAGATAATCGACCTCGTTTACTCAAAGTTGTTCTTGCCTCCACCGTAATGAGCTCACTTATACTACGAAACAGTCATCTTCTAAGAGGTATGAGTATTCGTCTTTTGAAAGATTTATCTCCATAGGACAGATAAAGTTGTTTACTGCCAAACGTGAGATGGCCGAGCGTCGAATGAATGGTGAAGAAAATCTTATAATCCGAAATTTTCAGGTTGTGCGACGCAGAGTCTCCACTCGATTTTTTATCAACAGCTCTCGAGACATTTCGTTACAGGATATCGAACGTCTCTGTGTCGCACACATTCCCAACTCAACTGTAGACTCTGTAACTCGCTACTAACGGTCAATCATCCGGATTTATCCTCGTTGTTCGATTGTATGAATTCTCAAAAATCGAATGTCCACAAGTTTCCCTGTACATCTACCAAAGCTGGCCTTTACATACTCTATTCAAATGTTTTGAGTTTGTTTAACAAGTTAGATGAAATCAAAGCAATAGTACATCATGAAAATCTCGACATGCTGTTTTTTACTGAAACTTGGTTGAATTGTTATATTCTGGATTCTGAAGTCGGTATTCACGGTTATACGATAGTTCGCTGTGATCGAAAAATCTCTAGAGGTGGCGGTGTAGCTGCTTATATACGCGACAATCTTGTTTATAACGTAATAGAGTCGTGTTCTGATGATTATGGAAATGAGCTTTTGTGGAATTGAAGTGACGGAGGAACGAGGTAAGGTCTATCGCATTTGTATTGTTTATCGTAGTCCTCGATCAAAAACACCGCTCATCATCAAGTCGTTGAAACATCACTGTTCTGGCGATGTGGATACCTTAATCTGCCGAGATCTTAACACTCCAAATATCGATTGGGTCTCTTATACCGCGATCCAGGGGTGTGATGAAGAATTATCAGCCTTACTTGATATTCAATGAGCTCACACTCTGTCAGCTTGTCCATTGTAATACTCGTATCCGTAATAAAGTCATTCCCTGCTAGATTTATGCCTATTACCAATGATTCTGTCGTTGAGTCATTAAGTTGCGGTCCGCCATTAGGCTCCAGCGATCACTGCACTTTACGTATCACCTTACCTAATCATATTTCGCGTCTGGTCAATTTAAAAAAATGATTGGTGTTATGAATGCGGATTGCGATACAATTAATGAAATGCTGAGCTAGTAAGATGGCCTTGTGCTAGAACAGTCGGTGTTCATGTGGCCTGGTCGTTCCTCCACACAACATTGATTAATCTACTTCACGCCTTTTCCCCTTGCGTAACACGTAAACCACCATCCTCCAAACCCAAATGGTTTGACAGTGAGTTGAAGCGAGCTGTCAGAGAACGTGATCATGCATTCCTACTATTTAAGCGTGGACTCGGATCCTTCAGATTTTATACTACCATTCGCAATAGGGTGACTTCTCTTAAGTCAGAAGAAACATCAATTCATTGCTGCCATATGTTCCTTGTCTCATGTCGATCAAAAGAGACTTTTTCAACTACTTGGCAACCGTAAGAGGGTATCTTCGTCAATCAACTGTCTGGTTGATGGTGATCGAAAATCGGTTTCTCCTCTTTCCATTGCCAATATCCTTGCCAAGAACATTTGTCTCTTGTCGCAATCGATTTTCCCTATGTGACTATAACATTACGATAGACAATTCTTCTCTCCAGTACCAGGATTCTAACCTCTACTTTGACCCGCTCGATGTTCTTAATATCTTATCGAAGCTACCGGCTAAAAATAGTTCAGGTCCTGATGGTATTCCTAGTATATTATTACGCAAAGTTGCATCGAATATATATCTTCCGCTTTTTGATATTTACTATTGGTCCTTGAGAACTGGCATAATCCCAGATATGTGGAAGAGAGCATTAGTCATTCCAGTTTTCAAAAAGGGGGATAAGGTAAATCCTCAAAATTATCGGCCAATAAGTTTGACGTGTATTGCTTGCAAGGTGATGGAGAAACTGATCCTGAGGTATGTATCTTCTCATTTGGACAAATTCAATATTTTATCTAATAAACAGCATGGGTTTAGAAAACATCACTCTACTTCAACTAATCTAACATTAGCACGCGAAAGCTGGGCCGATTTTGTCGAACAGGGGGTGCCGGTTGATGTCGTCTTTATTGATTTGTCCAAAGCTTTTGATCGGGTCGTTCATCCAATTTTACTGTGGAAACTTGGAAATTACGGATTCTCAAAGCACGTTTGTCTCTGGATACGTGAATTCTTGAGTAGACGTTCCTTTGCTGTGCGAGTTGGTGAGTCTCTTTCTGAATGGTTTTATCTCACTCAAGGTGTTCCACAAGACTGTATCCTTAGTCCCACTTTGTTTAATATCTACATCAACGAAATCGCTAAAAATGTTACATGCCAGTGCCTATTATACGCCGATGACATGAAACTGTGGTGCCATTTATTTCGTGGAGTTCTAGCTCTCCCCTACTACAATCAGATTTGGATAAAGTTAGTAGTTGGTGTTCATCACACGGCTTAGTAATCAATGTTAGTAAATGTCGACATATGAGAATTGGTCAATCCCGATTACCTTCCCCTTCTTATCAATTCAGCTCAACAGTTATCGAATCAGTAAATCACTTTACTGATCTAGGTGTTGTTATCTCCTCCAATTTGAAATCTCGTCTTCATTGTTCTGCGATTATTGCAAAATGCCGTAGAATTTTAGGATTTCTTCATCGAAACTTTAGACGACTTGAGCCAAAGACTTTACGCGTTGTATATTTGAGTCTCTTAAAATCACATATGCTCTATGCATCTCACGCGACACACCCTCAACTGAAATCAGAATTGAGTGAATTCGACAACATTTTGAGAAGAGCCACGCACTTGGTTCCGGCAACTCGCTCCATTCCTTATCCAGTTAGACTAGAGACGTTGGGTATAAGATCTATTGAATGCGATCTGTTGATTACAGATCTTACACTAGTGTGGATGTCGCTGCGCGTACCTAACCATCTGTGTAAGCAGCTGTTCTGTCTTCGTGAATCCTCAATGTTACGTGGACACGAGCTATGTTTGAAGCATCGCTCAAAGCATCGAACAAATTGCACGACAGTGATGGATCGCGTCTGTAAACGATGGAATGGATTATCACCTGGTGTAATCAACAGCTCTTCTGCTGTGCAATTCAAAGAACGCCTTAAGCTTGACCTCGTGAACTCTTGATGTTTTTTTTTGTATTTTTTCTGTTTTTTTTATTCGATGTGATGCTTCCTTACGAGCTTCAGCTACCTTGGAAGTCGACATATAATAATAAATCATATTATATATTACTTATGTTATTATTTTGTCAATAATTAATACCCAAATATTTATATAATTTCTCGTGTTTCGACGACGATATATGCAAATAATTAGGACCTAATGATGCAATAATATTAATTTTCATAAATCGAAAAATTAACCGCTTTAAAAGCAAAACAAGTTTACCAACAAAGCACTTGGGCTATCTCGAGATTAGTCTTCTTTTCTAAAGGACGTCCTCAAAGCAAAGACTAAGGTTTCTTAAGCTCCTTGTCTCTCGTTTACGCCTTGATTGAATTATTCAGGGGGTGAAAGACTCCGGGTGGTTCAGTCGAAGAGCGGCGTGTTGGATTAGCTGTAGGGCTCAGATTCCGCTGGACTTGAGGCCGTGAGTCAAGTAGGGAGACTAACAATGTCATTATCGATTTGTTTTCGTCTAGATTTTTTGCTTCTCTGTTCTTTGTTTTCTGTCGATTAACCTTATGTTTAGTTATTTATGAAAACCCTTATTTATTGTCACACAAATTCCTTATCATCCGGCTGCAAACGATCAATTTGAAAAGTATAACAATGTTATTTCGAAAGCGGTTCAATTGTGATTACACGGACTGTCATTTGATGTTGAGAAGTTACAAAGTGTACTCCACTAGGAAAATAAAAACCGAAAAAAAAATAAAAACAATAAAAATAAAACCGAAATATTGTTTTAACAAATGTTCTGTCGGCAGATGCCTTTTCTTCTTTCAACAATAATGTGGACCGACATCCTCGACTCTTTTTCAAATTTACCATTACGTTATTATTTTATTCAAAGATCAAATATGGTTGAAGATATTATATCCACAAGATATTTATCAAGGTGTCCTCCTGACGCATTCAGATGTAATAATAACAACTTTGAACAATACCTCGAATAAGTCAATCCTACAAGAGTATCTCAAAGCCCGAATGAGTGTTGCGAAAGTAATAATTATATTTTATGCCAACAAGAAACGGAAGTGAAATGTGAAACAACAAATATATATTGTTTACTTTTTCCTAGCTTCATATGGGCACATTTATCAAAGTTCAATATCATACCCGTAGCTACACTATATTTGTTTATTCGATCAAGGTCGTCCTATATGGACCGGCAAAACGTAAGATTGATATTAACAGACTAAAGGTTGAGGTCATCCGCAAAAGCCGAGTAGGGTTCTGGATTCTTAACAGCAAGTCATTAAAGTGAACAATAAAGAAAATAGGACCGGGTATAGTACATAGCGGAACTCCACAATTTACACGTTTTGGGAAGATAAATGGCTTCCAACTCTAACACTAAAAAATCTATTTCGGAGAAAATCTCCGATCCACCTACACAGCAACAAAGAAACTTAACAATGAGAAAACAAGCTAAACAAACTTTGATGTGGAACTCAATCGTGTGTTCTCGAAAAGTCAATAAAAATTACTTCAATTAAATTGCCAAAACTAAGTGCCTCCGTCCACATTTCGCGATCAGTTAGTAAATTAGACAGACATTATCTACCGTGACGGAATCCGTGCTGAGAAGACGCTATTACTCTATGAGTGTTTAAGTGACTTTAGATTCTACGAGCGACTAATCTTTCAAGAACTTTGCACATAGAACTCGTCAGGCTTATTGGTTTATAATCACTACAAGAAGTCACAATGGCTTTTTTGGAACAGCAACAATAATCGCAGATTTCCACAAGTCAAGCAAACATCCAATGGTAAGACTATTCTGAAATATATAGACACGAAAATGGCCAAGTAGTTTGATAAGATCTTAGTAGAAATTGAGATATATCATTAGGACCGAAGTCACTATACTGATTGACACGAGCAAGAGTAACTTTGACTTCCTCGGCGGATATTGGAAGAAAACAGGGAATTTGTGGTATTGGATAGCCATACCAAGTAAATGGTAAGTTTGAAGAAATCGATGGTAACGAAAATGATAAGCAAGACTTATCATCGAGACCGAAAACAAAATAATGCGTTTACTCAAAACATTGTTATGATCAAGCTTCTCAAACCATTCGTCCTCGGCCTTTCTTTGGATCAAGGTAATTGTTTAAAATAATGGATATACTGGTATATGCGTTTCAAAACTTTTATTAGTCTCTTAGCCAAATCAATAACTTGCAAAAACTCGATATACTCATAAGTAGATCATCTTCTATATTCGAACTGATTGATGTAATACCTACGATGCTGCTATAGAAATACATTTCACAAGCCAGCACGCAATGTATTTCTACGCCACCAATTGCATAGTTTACGACAACAGCAAGATCAAACTATTGCCCAATTTATACGTTCATTAGAATCTCTTGGAAAACAAGTTGCTTTTGAAGCAGTATCAGCTGAAAAACATCGAAATTACTTTATGCGTGATATTTTTGTTGCCGCCATTTCGTCGCGAGCAATTCGAAAACGCCTGACAGTTTCAAACATTCCGTAAAGAAGACACTTACAATCACGCACGTGTAATTGAGTCAGCGCTCAGTCAAGCAATGCATTTCAATCCTATTAATTTACCATCGCCTCAATTATCCAATGAACCCTAAACAATCAATGAGGTGATCGCTAAAACAGCTATTGAGTCTACGGAGGGGCGATTCGTTGATGGATGTGCTGCAGTACAATTTTATTCTAAATGCTATTTTTGTGGCAATGCGAGACATCCGCAAACTCTGTTCCAGCACGAGACGTTATTTGTCCAAAGTGCAATAAAAAGGGCATTTCGCAAAAGTATGCAGAGCTAAAAATGCAACATCGTTTGATGTTATAGCAACTAGCATTTGTGAAAATCTTCATACACTACAACATAGTGTGGGATTCAGATATCACGAGCTTGAGATTTGCGTTCATGCTTTTAGGTATTTTGTTGATAGTGGCAGCTATGTCAATTTGATTCGGAAGGATATTGTACGATTTTGTAACTTAGACAAACACACCTCAGATTTGAACGTTAGTATAGCTTCGTCAGATTTCAAATGTAATCTCAAATGTGCTGTTGTATGCACTGTTCACTTCAGCGGCAGGTACTATCACAATACTATGCTGTTTGTTCTCACTACACTAGTTACTGATGTCATGTTGAGTCTACCATTTTTGAATCGACATTTGCTGTGCAAATGAACTTTGAAGAAACAACGAGCAACTTGTAATTAGTTCAGTATGTTCTATGGTGAAAATTGAGTCACTGAATTAGTTTCTCACTTATCGAAGGACGTACATCGAATTGCAATTCCATCACGCCGGATAAGTTTAAAAGACCAAGCCTTCATTAACAATGAAATTCAAGTCCTACTTAAGATGGCATTATCGAACCTAGTAATTCGCCATGCATGACTAAAGTTGTATTAGTCAATTCTCAACAGAAAACGCGCATGGTCATTGATTAAAGTCTTAACATTAATCGATTCACAATGTTGAATGCATTCCTACTACCACCCATTGACGATATTGATGATCAACTATCCAACTATTCATTATTTAGTTGCCTTGATCTTGTGAGCGCATATTATCATATCCCTATTCGTAAGGAAGATAGGAAGTACACGGTATTTGAAGTATCGGATCAGCTTTGCCATTTTAAACGTATGCATTTTGACCTAACTAACGATGTAGCATATTTCCGAATATGAAAAAAGAAAAATTTGTCTCACCTACAGAAGTATCATATGTCCTCATGTCCTTGCCCAACAAAACCTCACCTGCCGATCCCCTGCCTACCCACATATTAAAATCTATATGCTCATCGATATCCCCATTTCTCACAACCTTGTTTAACTCGTCCATCCGCAGTCGTATCTTCCCTTCACACTGGAAATCCGCAATCGTTCGTCCCCTCCTTAAGAAACAATCGCTCGACCACTCCCTTCCTTCTAGCTATCGCCCCATTTCACTACTCCCTACTCTTTCAAAGCTCTTAGAACGCATCATCTTAATACAAATCAACGCTTATCTCTCCTCATCCAATCTGTACCCTCCTTTCCAATCCGCTTTCCGCTCTAATCACTCGACAGAAATCGCATGCATAAAAGTGTACAACGACTTACTCATTTCTCGAGACAAGGCTCTATATAGTGTTCTCATCTCCCTCGACCTCTCCTCCGCATTCGACATTGTCGACCACTCCGTCCTCCTTTCTCGCCTTCGTTATGATTACGGCTTTTCTTCCTCCTCCGTAGCATGGTTCGCCTCATATCTATCCGACCGTTCCTTTCGCGTCTGTTCTAATTCATCATCCTCCACTCCCATCCCTATTTTTTGCGGGGTCCCACAAGGTTCAGTCCAAGGTCCCCTGCTTTTCTCTCTTTTGCTTGGCGATCTCTCTCCATTTATCAAACCTTACTCCTTTAACGTCATGCAATACGCCGATGACATTCTAATCTATGCTCATGCACCCGCACATCGCATACACGATATCGGCATTTCTGCCTCCAACTGTCTTTCTTCTATCTACAAACGTCTCTCCAATCTCCATCTCGTTCTAAACCCCGAAAAGTCCAAAATAATGTGGATCCTTCCCCGTAAACCAAACATATCTCCTCCCATTGTATCTTTTGCCTCATCGATCATCCCTATAGTCCACAATCTCACTTTCTTAGGCTTCCATTTCGATGATCACCTTTCCCTTAAACCCTTCGTCCGTGACAAGGTCCGCTCGTCTAACTTAATTCTCCGTGACATCCGCCGTATCCGCCCCCTTATCGACTTCCGTTCTTGTATGTCTCTTCTTTCATCGCTTCTTTTCCCTAAAATCGATTACTGCCTTAGCCTTTTCGCCAATTCTCCAAAATCCATCATCCTACCCCTACAACGAATAATCAACACCGCCGTTCGAGTGCTCTTTCGTCTCCGTCCAAGGAGACGAAAGAGCACTAATTGTTAGATTAAAAATGACATTAGCTAATCACAATACATCGAATGAAATACGCCAATGACATGTATTTGTTCCCAATGATGTGTTGAGTTGCTGAATAATGTCCGAAACATGATAACATAGTAGTTCCTTTGGACGATATCTTATCTTAATTTTGATGCATAGTCTGTATTTTATTAGTCAATTCATAAAGATTGAATTTTATTTTAAATTTCAAATTTTATATCAAATTTCAAATTTTATTATTTCAAATTTCGAATTTTAAATTTCATATCCCTCTGCTATGTTGGATCGAGGAATAGAGATCGAAGCTTGATAGCATAGCAGTTCCTCCTGACGACCTCTAATTCTTATTTAAATACATCGTATATTATTTATTAGTCAATTCACAAAAATTGACTTTGTATTTTTGTATTTCAAAATTGATTTTGTAATTCAATTTTTTATTTTAACTTGATATAAATTATATCAAATATTATATAACAATTATTTATTATTTATAATTATTTATAATTATTTAATTGATTTGTTTTTATTTATCATTATTTTTAATAAACAAAAAATTTAATATACTTAGATTGAAAAAATTCAATCAAATAGTAGTTGCAAATTCCTTCTTTCGGCTTCGATGGTTTTGTTGATAACATCACTAGATATACTACTAGAGATATCAAGGCACTTTAGTGCATTCCACCCGTTAATTACCCTGGTTGTAAATCGATAGTGAACAGGAATTCTTGTAGTTGGCTTTATTAATTTCCACACATGCCCACGAGTTTCTCGTCTATGATTCACGGATAATAAGCTAGAGAGACCACCAAAGCCATCAAAAACAATTTTGACTGCAGTTGATAAATCAATGACCGATCTGCGATATTTTAATGTGCCGACATAGAGATGTCAAACGTTCAGCATATCTCAAATTGAAGAAATTGGGAATCATTCGTGACCCTTTACGTAACAAGTTCTCAATTTCACGGTATTCCCTTAAAGTCTGTGTATAAGTTACAGGTAAACCGTATTCAAGGATGGGAAGAATATAAGATCAAAATAGTCGCTTGAACATTCATGGACTTATCCGATCAAAAGACTTGAAAAACATCCATAAAATACGATAGCCTCGATTACAAATATATCTAGTGTGGACATTAGTTTTTAAGACTACTGGTCATCATCACACCAAGATCTTTGAATTCCACCACTCGGCCTATCTGAATCGAACCTATCTGACACGATGAGTTTAGTGAAGAACCAATGGACATATGCGCACATTTAGAGGGGTTAACCCTCAAACCATTTTCCGCTGACCATTTTTCTAGACATGTCAGATCATCTTGAAGGATCATAATGTCCCTTCCGTCTCTAATAGGCCGCCATATCTTAACATCGTCAGCATACATTACGACATCAGAACGAATTACAGATGGGAGATCATTGATATATACAATAAAAAGAAGTGGGGAGATAACAGCACCATGTGGAACGCCAGAATGAATAACGAATGAGGTGGACATATCTGCACCTACACGTACTTTGAAAGAGCGTGAACTTAAGTAATTTGCAATCCAGGCGACATACATAGGACAAACACTAAGTGACCTCAATTTTTGAATGAGTCGATCACGCGGAACTGAATCAAAAGCATGAGAGAAATCTACAAAAAGTACATCAAATTAAACTCGTTCATCTAATGAAGACTGCCATGCGTTGGAAGAAACCAAAAGGTTACTTATTGTTGATCTATTTGGTCTGAAACCGTGTTGTGAGTCAGTGAGTTTACCATTGCTTTCCAAATCAGAGAATATGTTTTTGACTATTAGCTTTTCAAGCAACTTACAAATAATACATGTCAAGGCTACTGGGCGATAGTTCTTACACACTTGTCGATATCCCATTTTATACACTGGAACTACAATGGACTCCTCCCAACGCGAAGAAATTCGAGATTGGAGAATAGAAAACTGAAACATGCAGAAAACATATAAATATATTTGAGGAGCAACTTTATTTAAAAGAATTGAGGGAAGTCCGTCCGGACCGGCAGCGATGTTCGGTTTTAATTTACAGAGAAGCTTTAAAACATCTTCAGCACAAAACGACAGATTAGATCGGTCGAATACATCTGAACCCTTTTCTGATTCAGAACTACACAATGTCCGCGAAGAGCAAAACATCGATGAGAACTCCTGGGCAAATAAGTTTGCCATGACACTTTTACACGTGACCTCGCCTTGAGAATCATCCCTCAACGATACTAGTGGAATATTCGAGCCCCTGATTTTGCGAATGTAAGAGAATAGAGCCTTGCCATCCATAGAACTTAGCTTATCCTCAAACTGACGACGCTTCATTCTCTTGAGAGTGGTAAATCTATTCCTAATTTGTTTGAAAGACTCATAAGATTGTTGTCCATAACGAAATGAAATCCACGCATGTTTACGTGCGCGTGAGTGATACCGGAGAAGCCCATCAAACCAATGACAAACTTGCTTATGTGTTTTAAACTTGGGAGAATGCAATATCAGTAAGTTATAGAGTGTGCTCTCAAAAACATACCAAGCCTCGTCTATTCTGCATTTATACGGATCTGGCCATCTAACCAGATTCAATTTGTAGATAATTGCGTCGAAATCAGCCTTCCAGAAGTTCAGAGGCTTACCATGCATGGGACTGACCGACGTTACATTGCTTGCGCATTTAAATGAAAAGGACAGTACGCAATGATCGTTCATCTCCAGTGCAGAATGATAATCTATGTGAGTAATATCAGACTTAAACGAAGACAAGACCACGTCTAGCTGGGCAGACGACTGGCTAGTGAAACGGGTTGCCTCACGTGCATGCTGATGCAGACCACTGTTGTGTAGAACACTCAATAAAACCGGGTCCGATGCAATGCGACTATGAGATGAAAACGAGTCTTAATCTATTGAGGGAATATTCATATCTCCTAAGATTAGGCATTTTTTCTGTTGACCACATAGCTCAATAAGTTCTATTAAATCATCGCTACTTGCAAAAGGAGGACGATATAACACTAGCACATACATAGAATTGACCTGATCAAGGCACAATTTGAGGTATAAAGCCTCAATCCCATTGGCATCACTAATCGTCTGCAAACACACTACATCAATACCTAAACTACAATATAGCAATACACCCCTCCCCTTCGACCAGATCGATCACAACGAAACAGGTTATATCCATCTATGGATAATAAGCTGTCAGGAACAAGGTCAGAGAGCCAAGATTCACGAAGGGCAATGATATTTGGATGATGAGAAGTAGCTATGACCTTCAATTCATCCATCTTATTAAGAACGCTTTGAACGTTTGAATATATAACTTTGAGCCAATTGTTGTTTTTACGATATGGTGCATTGGGTCTTATCTTACAATTCTCAGAAAACTTTTTCATAGCGGGAGCCATCTCAATCGTGGACGACGCCGAACTACCCGAAAATTTACAATATGCAGATCAGTTTCTCCAGATTCTATCCGAGCATTTAGCTCGGTCCGAGCAACACGCCAGAGACAACGCTCAGCGAAAGACATATCTGTCAACAATCGAAATGGGGACTGCCTCAGTTTAGATCTGCGTTTTAACAACTCACGGACCACTGAGGATGTACGAAAGACAACTTTCATCAAACGAGAACGTTCTTCAAGATTGTTGCGACGGCCTATCCTAAATATCGCAATAGGGCGAACTTCTGAAATATATGGATCTTCTGGAGAAATAATAACTCTCAATATTTTTTGGAATTGTTCAACATCATAGTCCACTCGAGTTTGAGCCACATCAGACGACGATTCAAGAACGTTCGTAATAATCAAACACCGATCTCTGGAAGATTCATTAAATTTGCCGGACAAAAACGATTTGTGACTATTTATTGGGTCTGTTGGTCGTTGAGATAATATCTGACTGAAAACTTTTCTAGACTGTTCGCTAAAAACGTTTCTAGACAATTCACCCTCGATTGCAACCTGGTGTGGAATTTCGATACGATGAGAGTCTATATCATTGTTATCGGATTGCTTCGTAAGAGAAGGTGACGTAGGCCATGTGGATCGTGATTTGCCAACGGAATTGACAGCTTTATCTTTATTTTTAATTTATAAAAAATATAAAATACGTAGACTCAGTTAGCTGATCTGACTATATCGAATATTATTTATTAATTAATTCATAAAGTTTGATTTTTATTTTTATTTTTAATTATAGCTTATATAAATATAAATAATATAAAATATTATATAATTATTATATAATTACTTATTTGTTATATAATATTGTTAATATCTAATATTATAATATATAATATTATATATAAGAATTATATATTACTTGATTATACAATAAATTATATTAATATAATTATATTAATATAATATATTATAATTATATAATACGACAAGTATTATATAATACTTTTATATAATACCAGTTCTCCGATATCTCAGTTGATAGTTTACTAAATTCTTCCAAACAACGTTAAATATAAATATTATGATGGATTAATGATGTTTATTATATGTAATACATTCAGTAAAACAGAATGCCAAAAATACTATAAATCACAATGATAAAATGATCTTGAAAAATATATATGATCTTCTAAACATGCTCTACAATAAAATAAACATGCCCTTCCATTGACACCTTACAATCGCCATCGTTTAAACAAAAAGTGTTAAATAAAAATTGGTGAATTATCCTTCCCGTTTTAACGATGGTGATGAATATAGCATACTTGTTTGAAGTGCTGACATGGTATTGTTATCGCGGTGATCTTTCCATAATTCAGGATATTTCGTGAAAAGATAAGCACAGCACCTGAAAACATTAATGTTATTTAACAATCAAATCAGCTAACTGAGTATACGTATTTAATATAATTATAAAATAAACAAAACATAATAATGCTAAATCAAAATTTAATAAATAATAAAATTAATAATTGTTTTTTAATTACTAATTAAAATTCTACATTAATTATTTCATATGATAGCAATCGAAATATATATATTTCATTGATATCTGCTTGTTTATTAATATAACTTTTATTAATATCCGATTGTGTCATTATAATATGTGTTTAACCTAGAATTAAGAATTCCATAGAATTCTTAGATTAAGAATTCTATGAAATTCTTAATCCAAGAATTTAATATAATTTAATATAATTATAAAATAAACAAAACATAATAATGCTAAATCAAAATTTAATAATTAAATAATAAAATTAATAATTGTTTTTAGATTTTCTATAATTTAAATCAAGTTGAAATAAAAATTGAAATTTAAAATAAACGTCATTTTTATGAATTAACTAATAAATAACAGACGTTGTATCAGAATAAGAATTAGAGGTCATCAGGAGGAATTGCTATGTCATCAGGTTTCGGCCTCCAACTCCTCTACCCGACATAGCAATTAAATATTGATTAGGTTTATAATTAATTGATTATAAAATTGATTTATATTAATATTGATTAGTTTTATATTTTACAATTAATTAGTTTTTAAATATTATTATTTTAATAATAATCAATTATAATTTTTTTTATAATTGAAAAAAAATATTTTTTCAATTATAAAAATTATAATTGAATATATTTTTCAATTATTTTTTCAAATATTTTTTTTTATTTTTTATAAATTTATTATTAACTCATAAAACGTTTACAACTGAAAAGGGTTCCCGCAAATGGGCCTCTACATGTTTTGCAGTCGGCTTTCTTGGACGCATCGCTGTCCAAGCACGATATAAGCTCTCCTACTTGCCCGATAAGAAGTTGAGGCAAGCCTTGCTAAGCATATAGATAGTTTGCCTCGCATGTCGCTGATTACTTCATGGTACGGAATAGACTTTCTAGCTGATATCCTTCGCGCTATACTTTTCATTAAAGAGTCTGCTGCCGGTCCTATTCCCCCGCTTGTTGAAAACGCCAACGGAATGAATAACTCGTTATCAATTTCTTTTATTCGTTCCTGGTATTTTGAAATTTTGCGATTTTCATGAAATTTGAAGGATGAGCTTGAACCACAGGCATACGATGGAGCAAAAGTATTGAATACACAAACGTCAAAAAATGTCATTGTTGTACTATGTTGTCATTGTTGTCAATGCTATAATATCAATTATAATGAAATAAATAAAAAATATTATATGATAAAAAGCTTTGAAAAATATAAAATATACAATGATATATATTATATGTATTAATATAATATATAATATATATGTAATAATATACACACTGTCTCTGGAAAATATGGTTAAAAACTTTTAACCTCACTGGTTAACAAATTGTGTTGGCTTTAAATACTTACAATTAAGTCAAGTTCAAATCATGGTAAAACAAATGAAGACTACAAAGCCGTATTTAAAGAACAGTCTTATGCTGAGTTAATTATTCGTAATTCATTCGGTCAAAAAGGATCTAATGTACGACTTTTCAAAGATCTTGATGCTTTGCAAAGACAGAAACTGTCGCAAGCTAGGGAAGAACTAGTGTCTCGTGTTACTATTAAAAAAAAAGAAATCTATGTATGCAAAATTTTCAGGTATTGAGGCAACACACTCGAATAAGTTGGACCCCATTAGATGTGTCGTCTCTCGTGAACTTGAAGGGATGTGGCAATGACCTATCACATATCAGTGTCTAGCTGATTTTGGATATGAACTGTTTAAGACTGCTAGATGTGTTATAGTTCCTTGTATTGGTGTGAATAAGGATCATGATGTATTCTATTGAAATCTTCGGATCTTGTTACAGAAAGTTAACGAGCTAAGATTAGGATAGAGTCCATTAATCCAAGGATAGTTGATATTACCGAATCTTAGTTTAATTGTGATGTATCTGATGATATGGTATCTATCCCGGGCTATTCTTTGTTACGTAGCTATTGGATAGGGAGTAGGGGTGGTGGTGTTGCTCTTTACATGAGAAACGATATTTAGATGCATGTTTTGAGTAGGTCATCTCTGTTGATAGAGTTGAGAGTTTGTAGTTTCAGGTGAAGTTCTCTAACAGCTTACTCATCACACTGGATGTTGTGTATCATGCTCCTAGGGCAATCTCAAATAAACTCATTGAATATATCGAGTTGTATAGCGAAGCAATTAAATAACCCTGATAATTGGGAATCTGAATATGCCGGATCTTGAGTGGAATACGAATATGGTACTTCCTACTTGTAATGAAGAATCTTGCAACCTTATGGAGTGTTTCACTTATTGTGGTCTTGCTCAATATATTGATGCCTATACTCGTATTTTTGGAAAGTAATTCTTGTCTTTTCGATCTTTGCTTATCGACAAACAGTAAGGTAATAAGCAGTATTTAGTATAAATCTCCGGGAGGCTTGTCTGATCATTAATAGTTAGGATAAGTGCACAAACGATGGTGATTAATTATTCTTGTGACAAACGTCAGACTAATGTATTCAGAGCTTGTGATGGCATGATTGCCTGATCCAGCTGATGTCAGAGTTGACGCGGCATGGAATCATTATTCGCTGCTTCTTTAATTATCACCTCTGAGGTCTAAGACTCGTCGAAAAAAGAGCTTTCTGGTTTGATACTAAGCTGGCTATAGCGACAATGTCTTGTGACTCCACTCTCAATTATTAGAATTAAATACACATATATCATCAATGTATCGAAACATATTTCATATATTGTTTAGATTTAGTTTTTACACAGTTATGAACAAATTCATATTATATAAAGCTTAAAAACAAGTCAGCTATAATTGGGCTACTATTACCACCCATTGGAACACCTTTTACTTGTCTAAATATAGATGTCCCTACTTTTAAATAATTTTGATTTATCAAAATATTTAAGGATTCTATTAATTCAATTTTATCCATATATTTATATTTACTTGATGGTTTAATTTTTGTTAGATAGGCGTTATAATTATTATAACATATATATGTATATCTTTTTCCGAATATAAGATTAATTAATTTTACTAACGCTTTTTTAATATCTACTAAATCTAGATTTGTATAAAGCGTACTAAAATCGTATGTATTTATATTTTGAAAATTTATTCCTTTTGTCTGTTCTAAAAATTCTTTTGTAGAATTAATACTGAAATAGTGTTTTATACCAGTATTAATTTCGATTACCCAACAATATTTCTTGAAGTGTGTTTTAATTGCTTTAAGTATTTTATATAAACAGAAAGTGGTTTTAATAAACATTTAAACGCACTACATATGAACCTAGGTTTTATTGGATTTTTGTAATTTTGGATTCCAATATAATATAGGTATAGTTTTATTATCTGATTCAATTTTTATACCCTTTTTATCCATTATAGAACAGTGACTTGTAATAATTGTTTCTAAACTTAACTCACTGCGTTCATATGTTGGATTTACATTTAAATCATTAGAATTAACCTCTTTCATTAGTATAACATAATATAGCTTTTTGCATATGAAGACAAAGTTATTACTAGCTTTATCAATAGTTGTTATTATATAGTTATCCTTTAATTTAGTAAGTTCTTTATACATATCTTTATTAATTTTATCTTTTCTTTTATAATTGTTTGTTGTTTTCATTTTATTTTTAATTTTATCAAATATATAAGCTTTCCAAATGTTGATCTTTTATGTATTTAAGCTTCTACTATTAATCAACTTATCAAAGTAATCATTTAAGTCATTATATAACGAATTGTAAATTTTATTTTTATTGTTATTATTATTTAATCTATATATCCTTTTTGGACATTTGTATATACAACCCGCTGGCACCTTCATATTCCACCATAACACCCCCGATAATGCAATGTCTACCACGAACAACGGAAAATTGCAAAATACGCTGAACGAATTAACGAAATCGAACGATCCGCTTTCTTTTCGAGTATTCTCCGCTACCAATGTATATCACCAGAAGCTGATAAGGTAAGGCGATGGATGTCTACAAAAGTTGCTGAGCAAAGAACACTGCCTTACAGTGATTGCATAAGAGCTTTGCGAACACACATATCACTTACACTAGCAAAATGTGTATCGATGTTCGTGATATCCACAAGGATGAAAACACAACATCAAATGGCTAAAGCTTGCACCGGAAGCAATCCAGTGCATATTATGTACTATACTACTTCTGAAAATAGAATGTAAAATGAAAGGTAAAGAACAAACACTTAAGAAAACAAAAAAAAATAGAATGTAAAATGTAAATGCTGATGAAATTGAAGCAAGTATATTGAAGATAAGGGAGCTGAGTGGAATGTGGCAAGACGTCCAGAGGAATGTTGAGTGGTTTAGTTAAAGAGGTATGATAGAATTGTGAGTTGGATAAGATGTTGATGGAATGAATTGATTGATATATTGTGGAGGAGGAGCAATATTACAGGAACGTAGACTTTGTTTGAAGAGTGGAAGCGACAAGGAAGAACGGACGTATGATGGCAAAGATTTCAAGGCAAGTGGAAGCTTTTGAGTTGTTTAAGTGCGGAAGGGCGTGAATAAATAGAGAATTACTTGATCGCAGAGCTAAGAGGGCAGAACGCGAACCATAAGATAAGCAAGGTGTAAGTAGGATGGTGGGTGATAAAATATGACGAAAGGTAATATAATAGGCAAACGAAATTCAACATGAAGGTTTATTGTGGGCCAAGATAAGATGGGAAGTTTATGGTAGATATGGTCGAATCTGCGAAGATGCAATAGGACAAGAGCAGCATAGTCTATGATACGTTGGAGAGGTAAAAGAGCAGAATTGGACGAAAAGGCAAATAAGCTAAAGCAATAATCTGGGAAATAGGAGAGACGATATAAGAACGAGGCTAGAGCGGAAGTTGAACAGCCTACAATGCGACGGTTGTCACGAAGAAGAAAAAAGCCCGAACTTTGTCATCAACAAAAGATTTGAGTTTAAGGTATTTGTCGAGGTGAAGACCTAATAAAATCATATTGTCATTGATTGGGAGTATGATCGAATTAAAGGATAAAATAGGTTGAGCTATTTTTCGAGGTGAAGAGGGATGATTTACATTATTTTGGACTATTCAGAATTAAGAGCTAGATGAAGAGAGGAAAGATTGTTGGAGATAGATAAGATATTTTCTGGCAGAAGTAGTGCGGTCGTGGATAAAAATATGATGTGCATTGAAGTAGAGGAGGATATCATCGGCATCAGATAAAATTTAATGATAATATCTTTTATGTGCATCAGATAAAAGTTATTGTCACGAGTTATATAAGACAAGTCGCCAAGAAGAAGGGAGACAAGAAGAGGACTTAAAACGGAGCCTTGTAGAACACAGTGAGATATGGAAGTAGATATAGATACAGATGTGTTTAAGTTAACACAAAAAGAGCATTATAGAGATAAGGTGTGAACCAGCCTACAGTAGGAATTGATAAACCACAGTCGTGACAAAGCCGAGATGGTAATAACATAATGATTAACAATAGCAAAAGCAAAATACAGGTCAATAGAGATTACGACACTACATAGTTTCATATCGCAAGCTTTAAGTCGATCACTGAAAACGTTTACACAAATACGTTTAGTAGAGTGATTAGAACGAAGGCAGATTAAAAAGTGGGTATAAATTTGAGGAAACGTGGTATATGTTGAGTTGATATAACACAAGACACTCAAAGAGATTAGATAAGGTAGGAAGAAAAAAACTCGGGCGATATAAAGATGTAAGTAAATGATTGATGGACGGTTTCTTTAGAAGAGGAAGTACGATGGCTTATTTCCAGTTCTCTGGAAAAATGCAGCTACGAATAGAACAATTTAAAAGGGTGGTAAGAAAGAGTGATATGATGGAATGAATAGATTTATGTACATGCGTAGGGATATGATCGGCAGTCGAAGAGGTGTTGGGCATGTTGTGCATGAACCAGGCTACAGTAGGAATTGAGAAACCATATTCGTGACTAAGCCGATATAGTAGAATAGAATGATCCACAATATCAAAAGCAAAAGACAGGTCAAGAGAGATTACGACACTACATAGTTTCATATCGCGAGTTTGAAGTCTATTGTGTGCTTGAAGTCGAAACTTTTAGCAAACAAGTTTAGTAGGGTGATTAAAACGAAAGGCAGATTGAAAAGTGGGTATAAAATTGAGGAAACATGGTATATATTGAGTTGATATAATACAAGACGCTCAAAGAGTTTAGATAAGGAAGAAGAGAACTCGGGCGGTATAAAGATGTAAGTAAATGATTGATGGACGGTTTCTTTAGAAGAGGACGTACGATGGCTGATTTCTAGTTCTCTGGAAAAATGCAACTACGAATAGAACAATTGAAAAGTGTGGTAAGAAACAGTGATATGATGGAATGAATAGATTTATGTACATACGTAGTGATAGAGTGACAGGCGAAGAGATATTAGGCATATAAAGGAGAACCTTAGGGACGTCGCTATAAGTATTTAAGGTTCTGCAAGTTGATAGACTTGTAAGTTGATGGCCAATGTAAGGGTCATGGCAGCTGTATCAGTATTAACAGATGATGAAGGAAAGAGAATTGTACGGCCAGATGTGAGAATTAATGGAGTTACAGAGAAAGATTTGTTACAGGATCTGCTCCCGTATCAGTCAGACGTATGTGCCGATGTATTGCTTAATCACCCTATATCAGGAGCTAAGGAACATCACTCTTTGACGCTCGTGGAACTAGACAGTGATTCCATTGTTTGGGCGGATAAATCAGTATATGGTTCGACCAGGCCATCGTGAATCTATTCATGTAAATTCGTGTTAATTAATCAATTACGAGTATATAAGCTGGCGATGAAACAACAACTAATGCCAAAGAAGAAATTGACCAGTACTTCGTGCGAGCAAGTCATGGAATATTCATACTCAACTATTTGAAGTGCAACAATCGACGAATTCAAACGGAAGATTAAATTTGTGACTTAATTTCACTATTAATTCATTGTGATCCGGCTTCATGAGCCTAAGTGCGCTTCAGTTGTTCAAAATAATGTTTATGAAAAATTATGTTTAAATTGATAATTAAAAAGTTGATAAAAATTTGATAATTCAAATTAAAATGTAAATCTCGAATTCACTTTTAAAGTAAATTCAAAAGCGTTTTTACTTTCAACTATTTAAATTATTCTTACTCAAGATTAAGTTTGCCGCTTCTAAGGATTGCATTTTTGGGATTAATTGTCTTGAGATTATGTAAATCAAATTGCCGAATAGGCAACTTACTGTACTGGCTTCTATATTCCATTTCGCTGCTCAGCATCGTAATATCTTAATCGTCAGGAATTTTTAGCCATATTTAAAGATTGAAAATTCGATAAACACATATGTTTGCATTTTCTGGCCTATTTTTGTATCGCATACACAATCTTTTTATTTCGATCATATTTTCCGACTTTCTGACATATTATTGTATGTGACCCAGTTTTCAAAAACAGATCTCGATAGAAAATTCTCGGAAGTATGCTGTTATTTTAGTGTCTATTGTGAAGCTAACATATAACTAGCAATAGAACACAGTAAATTCCAGTTGTTCATTGGAAATTATAAGATCCCGAAATTACAGATCTGCGCTAGAAACAGTTTATTTGTTTTTTTGATAAAATAAGTAAAGAAATCGACCTTTCAAACGCGACAAAAATCAAAAACATCAGTATCTATCCGTAAAACTGTCAAAAATTCATTAGTATTTTGGGCCAGTAATATTTTACAGTTGCTAAATTCAATGTTGATGAAATTATAAATTAAAAAATGCTTGATAATAGACTTCATACATTTCGCTATATTGCATCTATTATAAATCCATAAATTCGTACCGAGATAATAAATGCTATTTTCATGGATGTAAGATAAATTTAAAATTAGGAAGCCATAAATTGTTTGATTATCTAAACTTCAGAATTGACTACAGTGAATAGAATATATTTGATAAAATTTTATAATTGGGAAGGCTATTTCTCATTTCGGGATTTTTTACCGAGGACTAAATGATTTTCATATATTTACATATGGTATTTGTCACAAAATAATATATTTGAAAAATAGTATTTTTCTCGAAACTTTTTACATTGATGTTTTTCAACCAAATGTTCGATACCAGAGTAATAAAGTAAAATGTGAAATGATGAGAATGGGTAAGAGACAATTCCGGCTGACCGGAAACTCGCCATTGGCGAGTTTCCGGTTTTTCGTCAAATTTTTTTGACCCGAAAACTCGCCAACGTATAAAATAGGGAATCCCTTTTAAAAACAAAAGAAAATGTAGATTTAAAATTTTAATTTCCGAAATTCCAAGAGTTAAGGGCTTCTAAAAAAGTAAAAATATCTTCTTGATATAAGACAAAAACTCTTCTGAATAAAAAATAACCGTTCGACTTCCTGATGTTAACCCAGAATCGTATTGAAGAAAACGAAAACCATTTAAAGTTGTCTGAAGTTCAAGAGGAATATCATTTTCGGGTCCAGGAGTATAATTGTCCCTTTCGTTTCTTATTTTCTTAGCATAGTCTCTCATGTTTTCAAAAGATGTTACCTTGGATAAGGTTTTTGTCTCTAAATTCTTTGTTTCGGATGTAAACACAGTTACAAACCTTTCATTTGATTCTTTGCAACGATTTAGAATGTTTTGGTTTGCTATAATTGCAGCATTTTTACCCTCATTAGAAGAGCACGTATGTGATTCTGCTGATATAGGAGGCAGTGTCGTTTTTGATTGTAACCTGACCCTTGCAGTCCCTATACTTACACCTCCATCTGATCACATCTTCCTTTTTATTTGATATATGATATAAAAACCCGTTATAGTCTAACATAGGTGCTCCTCTCTGCGTTTTAAAATATTTCATTTTTGGGGTTAAAAATTTTTTAAATATTTTTAAAAGGGATTCCCTATTTTATACGTTGGCGAGTTTTCGGGTCAAAAAAATTTGACGAAAAACCGGAAATTCGCCATTGGCGAGTTTCCGGTTAACGGACAATTCCCTATACGTACAATATTGGTAGATCCGGGAGCTAAGTATCCAATCACAAAGATCTGGGAATCATCGTTAACAAAACTCTTAAGACCAAATTAATAAAGTCAGATAACTAATTCAACGTATTTTATATTTTTATAAATTAAAAATAAAGATAAATAATTATAAATAATAAATGATTATATAAGATTTTAATTTTAAATTATTATAATTATTATAAGCTCGACTTCAGATAATGTTTAATAAAATACGGCATTTTGCAGGTTCTCATATTTTGCATAACGGGAAGTATTAGTATTATTTGCATAGCAGAAGGTATTAGTTAGATACGTAAGTGCTAATTCAGCTTTTGATCGAGAATAATCATATTACGAAAATAAAAATTAAAAATAAAAATATGTAGTTCATTAATATGTAGTTCAAAAATTTTTTAATAAATCGTACTTTTTATTTATTTTATATAACAAATAAAAGGAATCATTAGGAATCCAAACGGTTAAAATATATTAAAATTGTAAGATATTTTATTTATAAAGCCGAAAGTGATAATAAAGACTGTATTTTGATTCTTAAAATGGTATTTAAGCCATAAATATGCCATTTTATTGTTTACAGTAATCCAATTTTGATATTTACAGTAACCTTGAGGATATCTACCAATATTATTATTATTATTATTAAATACAACAGCAGCAAAAGAGCGTAGAGCTCGTACAGGCTGGGTACAGGGTTAAAAAAAATATATCAATGAAAATCCGATTGTTTTAAGTTAGTACATTCTTCAGATTTCTCTTGAAGGACAAAATACTGGAGGCCGAAACCACTTGACTTGGTAGCTTATTCCAGCTTTTCCACGTTCGGTTGACAATTGTGTTAAATCTTCTTCGTGGACGAATGTGGGTCTTTAACGTGAGGTGATGTCCCCTCAATCTGTTTGAATTTCGAAGTTCGAACAGTTTGCGACAAACATGTTTTTGTATAACTCAAAAATATGTATTTTTGAGTTATATTTGAGAACAGGTTGTGGAACATGATTAATTAAATTAATGGAGCAATTCACAAAAATTAAAGAACACCATTTTTATCGTATAATTACGAGGGTCAGAAAAGTTGACTTTTAATATTTTTTTAATTTTTAAATAAAAAGTTACTTTGTAACTAATAAAATAAACAATAAAATAATGTTCAAGCAAAATTAATAACTTTGTCTTTGTGGTGTATGCGTTCAATTCCATTCAGTGTTCTGTAAGAGAGGACAAGACTGATGTACCATTGCCAATTTGTATGACAGTACTTATGCGTTGCATTAGGAAGGAGCCAGCCCGCTGGTCGTCTACAAATCGGCGAAGCTTTTTGATGAGTAAACGAAAGAAGTTAGATTCCTTTGATTAATTTCCTTCTAAATTATTTTTAACAAATTGAATTTATTGTCAAAAAAAGATTGATCAATAAAAAAGATTAAAAAATATTAATCGTCATATAAGAAAATAACGATTATCTCAACGATTTTAAAGATCATAAATATTTTTCGCCTAAAAGTTCAAATTTATTTTTGTAAAATATTTTTTGATATAAGATTTGGGTAATGTTTAGAGGCTATGTCTTCCAAGTGCTTCGTTGAGTGCTTCATGTATTCTTTGAGTAATGTTTTGTTAAATACCGCCTTTTTCCGGTTCCCATATTTTGCAAAACAGAAGGTATTAGTAAGATACGTATGTGCTAATTCAGCTTTTGACCGAGAATGATCATATGACGAGATTTTTAATTTTTATTTTTTTTAGAAAATAAAAATAAAAATTAAAAACAAAAATGTGTAGTGCATATTACGACCTGAAACGTTAAATACCTCATCAATAGACAATTTTAGACAAAAGACAATATAAAAAGTATATCAAGTAAAAACAAAAAAATTATATTATAAAAATTATTTTTTTAGATATTTTTTTATATTTAATATAAAATATATTTAATTTTAATATTTTTTAAAACATCTTTTTCTCAGATTTTTCAATGATGGACACAACGATTTGAATCAGCGGAGTCGAGTTTTCGCTATTCACTCGCGAAATTTTTTGAATGGTTAACCGTTGAGTGTTTGTAACCATAGTCTTGTGAAGTCCTTGAACGTGTTATCAACAGTAGAATCTCGGACCATCTCGTATCCCTAGGCATACTCTCATCCGCTCAGCACGGTTTTCGTCACGGTCGTTCGTGTTTGACGAACTTACTTACTGCGCGCGACATGTGAACCCAATCGTTGAGTGTTGGCAACTCGGTCGATATAATCTTTATTGATTTCTCGAAAGCCTTCGACCGGATCCCACATGAGAGCCTGATCAGCTTGTTAGCTCACTACGGTGTTTCTACAACATTGCGCAATTGAATTCGTGATTTCCTTTGCAGCAAATCATTTCGAGTGAGGGTTGGCAGTAGCCTGTCTTCTGATAGGCATGTTAATTGTGCCGTTCCCCAAGGTACAGTCCTTGGTCCCTTGCTTTTCATTATATTTATAAATGATCTGCTCTTACGCATAAAAATTAAAACCAAAAATGTAAAATGCATATTACGACTTGAATCGTAAAACACCTCATCAATATTCAACTGTTCATAACATATAAAAATTATATTAAGTGCCAATTGTAATATAAGATTTTATATCACCAGCTAAAATCTTTAGGAGATGCAAGCCTTGTTTTTTTAATCCTCCCGACGTTAAAGGGACAAATAGGATGAATACATCACGCTCTACTTCATGAATGCATTCACCATATTTTGATATCTTCCTATTTTCATTGTATTCCAAAT
The DNA here is from genome assembly GCA_012934845.2 of Pomphorhynchus laevis. Lineage (NCBI taxonomy): Eukaryota > Metazoa > Acanthocephala > Palaeacanthocephala > Echinorhynchida > Pomphorhynchidae > Pomphorhynchus > Pomphorhynchus laevis. The sequence goes on from WNNJ02000457.1 coordinate 102,972, forward strand.
TCTGATTGACATATAGAATCATGCTTGATTATGCAAAAATTGAAAATATCTTAAAGTCTATAAACGTCCGCTCGAACCAGTTATTTTTCAATCCTGAGCATGCAATGTTAACGCGAGCACTCTGATTACGTGACGTTGATGACTTGCTAAACTTGTGTTCGCTAGGAACGGTTGTGAGATGCGGTTCAACTTTAAAGAATGACAAACCTTTAGTTCATTTGCAAGTATATCTCTAATTGCGTTGTAACGAATTATTGAGAAACCTCCTGTTTTACATAAAAGTGTATGGGAGATCTTGAGGTCTTCTCCACAAGGGCTTATTTTTCCGACCATGTCAGGTGGAATTTGACCATATCGAATAGTGATAGCATCTTTAAACTGTCTCGGAAAAAGATACGAGCCATCGTTGTCGAGTGCTAGCGAACTGAGCCATGATGACGCTCCAGGTCTAGTGACATGTAAGCGAATGTTACCCAACCACGATTTAAAAGAATCTGTAAGTTCGGTAAGTCTTCGAAAATTCATGCTCTCGCTTACTTGAGACAAGAGAAATGCGTACATTTAATTTCTCTGAGAGTTTTTCGCCTTGATCACCTTGTTGATGATGTCTGCTAGTGAAATTGAATTTATATATTCAATGGTCGCGAGAAAAGTTGGATCCGATATCCCAAGTCCACCCAATTTTGGAGATGATGTCAGGATTATGTATCAATTATTGTCGAGAATCCTATCTGCCAGTGCTGGAAGCAATGACGCTTTCAAGGCGCTGCTTAACTCGGTAAGCCAGTCTTTCTCACATTGACATGTGCGTAAAGAATGAATCCACTTCTGTACAAAGTTTATCAAGCCAGCAAAGGCAGTGTGTTGGTCAACTTAAGCTATTGTGGTCAATTTATCGATAAGTCTGGACCATTTCGAAGCTAGATTCTCGATGAATTCGTTCTCGAAGTTTCTTGTCCCGATAGGAGCGTCAAGTGTGATTGTACTAGTGGTATTTCTTATGTCAGGCAAAGGAAGTAAATCTTTCGAAATCGGCGAACGGGACAATAGTACGGTATTTTCGGGATTAATAAAATATCCGTATCTTGGACCATCATTGATTAATATGTTACATATTTTCATGATATCATCACGTGAACCAATAAATTAGAATCATCTGCGTACCATTTTTGCATTAAATCTGTAACAGCACAGCGAATTTTTTCTATAAGGGGTAGTGATGAGAGTGTGAAAGCTGACATCGCAAAGTCAGCTTTGCGATGTTATCATCGCAAAGTTCTCTTGTGTGAATTCCTCGGTCGAATATATTATTACGTCTGCTCCCAGCATAAGCTTGGTAGAGTCTTTATATATATTTTGCATAACGAGAAAAAGGGATAGACATGAGTAATTTATATTGTGACGTGCGACCTTTCGATTAACCGAGTTAAAAGCATTAGATGCGTCGACAGAAATTAGTAGTGTATCTGGGCGAGAATTAAATTCATTGCGAAGTGCATGCATAGCATAGCCAATGCCCATTTCTGACCTGCTGCCAATTGTACATTTGAAGCTACGACTTGGATATCTTTCTTCGTTATCTCAAGTATTGTCTTTCTGATAATCCTTCTTTCTGTGTTTGCAGATGCTAATTGGACGAATTCCTCCTGACTTTTTCTTCAGCGCGATTAGGCGACATGCTTTGAAAGCATCTAAATGATCAGACGGAATCGATTATGATGCAATCCGAATTGCCAAAGCTGAGAATACGCGAGACTTGTTGATTCTTTTCCGACCTTCGTGAAAAGTTGATTCCAGCTATTAGCATCAATCCCAAAAGGACTGGATCCACGTTGAGATGTAATAATGTGAATTCAGTTTTGTTTACAAGAACCGCGGTGCTGACTAATAAGCGACTTTTTGTAATTAATTTTTGGTAACGTTTGATAAAGTCGTTCTCATTTGCAAAATTTGGATTTAAGGTCTGGTGTTGAAGATAATTTGCTTCATGAAATAGTTCAGCGAAGCATCCACTTTGCCATAAGGTTAAACGACGTTCTAGTGTCTTACGAATTAATGAAGTTTTGGAGGTAGGCAATCGTTGCAGACAACTGTAGACATCGGTAATCTACGTCATCTATTTTTGCACACTTGCGAACTTCCTTATTAATTCTATATTGAACAGTAGGTAGTGCAGGATGAAAAAGAATTACAATTCATACCGTTTTTTATTGTTAGATGTTTTTGTTAGATGTTTCGTTTATAGATTCCTGTCTTGATTTTAGCATTGCTAATCGATCTTATAATTTCATGCTTTAAGTATCCTCTGTGTACTAAATTTTGTTTAAATTCTTTTAAACAGCTTGCTCTATCTTTATCGTGCTGCATATACCTATTATTATCACCGTCTCATTTGCGATTAATGCTTTCTTCTGTGAATTCAGGTGCGCGCTCTTGGAGTGTAGATAGAATGGTGTACAAGCGGGCTTTCGGTACACAGTAGTTTGAATTTTATTTGAAGCATCTACGTATTTTGACATCTAGGAAATTTGCTGGAAATGCTCTTGTGCTAGTAAAATTTAAACAACCGTAGTTGTTGATGTCAATGATGAATCGGTCTAGTTGTTCTTGTCTGTGTTTCCATACAATGAATATGTCATCGATATACCTAAGGTATACCTGATTTTGACATGTTTGTAAACACTTTCTTTCATAACTGTCCATGTATAAGATAGCATAGCATGGAGCTAACGAAGTATCCATTGCGGTACCTTCTCTTTGTCGATAGAGTTTCGACTCAAAATAGAAGAAGTTATTTTCGACGATGAAGCGAATGCAGCTCGATACAAAATTAAATTTACTAGCTTCTAAGTTGGCATGTTTCATTGCTTCTTCAATTGCTTCAATGCAGTCATTATGTGGAATTGATGGGTACAGTGATTCTACATCTAATTATAATACCCTTTGCATCGATTTCTGTAAATCGATCACAAATGAAGCGATGAGAATAATAAGTATATGCAGCACGATAGAGAAAGCTGTTTAAAATAACTCAGACAAAATCTAACACACAGAGGATACTTAAAGCATGAAATTATAAGATCGATTAGCAATGCTAAAATCAAGACAGGAATCTATAAACGAAACACAAAATACACCTAACAGTAAAATCTATTAAAATTTGCCACTTAAGAGTTTAAATTTATTCTTTATATTATTGTGTTGATTTATATATTTTACTATTTTCGAAACATATTTCATATCATTATATAATTTAGATTTAGTTTTTACACAGTTATGAACAAATTCATATTCTATAAAGCTTAAAAACAAGTCAGCTATAATTGGGCTACTATTACCACCCATTGGAACACCTTTTACTTGTCTAAATATAGATGTCCCTACTTTTAAATAATTTTGATTTATCAAAATATTTAAGGATTATATTAATTCAATTTTATCCATATATTTATATTTATTTGATGGTTTAATTTTTGTTAGATATCAAGTTATGTAGCAACATCACTAAAATACAGTACAATATGATACAGCCATCGGACTGCACAACACGAGGCATTATCTACCTTGGCAGTTGCACGATATGCGATGCTCAATATGTCGGCGAGACAGGCAGATCTTTGAGCGAAAGACTCAATAACGGCAAGGCAGATGTGAAAAAATGTGATTCATATCAAGATGCAATAGTACAACATTGTACATATTTAATTAAAAAATTATACACGTACGAAAAAAAAGAAAATTACTTGAACAAAGGTGGATTGGGCATACCTAATGAACGATAGAGACTCAGGTATTAACAAAGATCACTGCTATAGATGGACTGAAGTGACATAATTTCTGTTTTTGATTTATTTTACTTCTGTTTAGATTTCACTGTTTTATGTTGCTGTTTTAGATTTGAAAAGGAACATTCGAAACGTTACCGGAATACTTTCTGCTCTTAGCTCGTTAGTTTAAACTGGCTAACGACTGATGACCGACATACACGGTTTAAGCCACACTAGCGGCTATCATCTGTCTTAAACTCTTCCAGATCAAAAGAGGACGTGGCAGAGAGTATATATGTGTAGCAATGTGCAAATACAGACACTGAAGAAGAATTGTAAAATTCGAAACTAGTATATAGTCTATAGTCTGACAATCTGTATATAAAAAGTTCTTTATGATCGGTTTCTGAATTGTATTTTTAAAATATATATATGGAATCTTATAGTGATACCGACAGGTTGCTTCAACTTACAAACAACCAATATATATATATATATATATATATATATATATATATATATATATATATATATATTCTATGCTACTGTTGAACCGCACACGAGATCCCATTTCTGGAATACTTTCGAAATATTTATTTTACGATTGAAATCGAAATCCAATGAACAGTGACTGTGATTTATTAGAAAAGCTTTCGGCTTTTGTAAGCCTTCTTCAGTTCAATCTGAAATATACATATGCACAATACAATGTCTGCAATATAACAAAAACACAAATCAAGTATCAAAACACAAATATACAGTTCATGTGCTAAGGTAAGTGACAGTCATTATATGTATTTAGGTGTAAATCTGTCATAAGTTGCGCTATCCAGAACTGTTCCCTATTTCTCCTCGCAGTTACGTTAGGCAATTCATCCTCTAAAACCATAACGCTCATTGTATGCCCAGGGTGTTCAATGGAATGATTAGCTGCACCATCCCTACCAGTTCGTCTAGCTCTAACGTCGCAACGTCTAGTATTCATACGAATATTAAGTTGATGTCCTGTTTCTCCGACATACTGAACCGGACATTCAGCACACAAACACAAATATACTAGGTTTTTCGTTTTACATGTGGCTGCACATTTTGTGGTGTACTCCAACGCCGTGACAGAACTACGAAATTTGCTGCCTCTGCATATTTCTGCGCAGCATTTGCATCTATTATTACCGCAGGGGCGTGTACCACTTAATGTACCCTCATGACGTAATTTATTTGATAGTAGATTTCTCAAATTAACACCCTTTTTAAAAACTACTTTCAGTTTCTTCCTTGAGCCCGTGATTACATTCAAAGACGCTAATGCCCTATTGAGATCACCCTCCAAAGACAATAAGGCCGGATGATAATCGGTTACAATATAACATCCACCCCCCTCATCCTCCGACGGAGATATTCGACTAAGCAATTCGCATCGATCCATTTTGCAAACGTCTTTGACTTGACGCTCGATTTGATATTTCTTATAACCACGGGCTAAGAACTCATCTCTAAGCTTATTTAATGTTAATGCGAAATCGTATGATGTAGAGCAAATTTTCTTAGTACGAATCATCTCGTTTCTGATCATCAATCTTTTTATTCTCAGATGATGTGCACTATTAGCATGTATAAATGTACGAGTTCCCACAAATTTACGGTATACAGTAGTTTGCCACTTTTCTTGGGAATCCAAATAAATCTTTACATCTAGGAAATTTATGCCATGAGTATCCACCACCGACCGTACAAATTTAAGCTCAGAAAAAGCATTGAGATCATTTAAGAATTTAACGAGCGATTCCTCACCGTGACTCCAAATACCAAAAATATCGTCTACATATCGCACCCAGAAAGTTGGTCTTAGCTCCCGCGAAGCTATGAAGCATTTCTCTACGTATGCCACATACAACCCTGCATATGTTGGTCCTATCGGGCTACCCATTGCAGTTCCCCTAGTCTGTCTAAAGATCTTATCATTGAATGTGAAGGTGTTTGATTCCATTACCAGTTCTAATAGAGTGCATGTAGTTTTTATCTCCGAGTCATCGTATTCCGCTGCTAACATAAGCTGTTTGACGGCATTAACGCCATTACGCAAGATGATGGAGGTAAACAACGACTCCACGTCCACAGTAAATAATATACTATCAGAGTTAAGCGACAGTTTAATACCTTCAAATTTTCTTATGAATTGATCTGTGCTGTTAATAAACGAAGGGCATTGCCTTAACAAGGGATATAAGTTATCATGTAAGTAGCGAGCTAATTTTTCCGTTGATGTTCCGCAATTTCTAATAATAGGTCGTCCCGGACAAGGAGTTTGGTTCTTATGTATCTTAGGAAGAAGAAATAACGTTTTTACATTTTTATGTTATGACATATAATATATATAGCCAGTTTAAACTAACTATATAGACAGTTCAAACTATATATATATATATATATATATATATATATCTATATAGTTAGTTTAAACTGGCTATATATATTATATGTCATAACATAAAAATGTAAAAACGTTATTTTATGTGTAAAAAACTGGCGGGTCAGAAACCTTTATTTTTTTAAGAATCTTGACTTTAGAAGTGCTTTATTTCAATTTATCAAACTAAACAAAATTTAAATTTAAAATTTAAATTAAAACATTTTATATATAAAATGTTTTAAATTGAAAGTGCGTTTTTAATTAGGAACAGATATTGTGAAATAGTACAAAATTATTCCAAATGTCCTATTAGGTCTTGAGTAAAACGGTCAACACAATCGGTCATTATTGATCAAATTGATAATCTATCAATAGAATTATTGATAGAATAATTAATTATTATTCTATTAATTCTATTTATAGAATTGGACAAATGCTTTAACAATTTTCAAAATTGATTATAACAAAAGAATGAAGAAAATTATTTTAGTCAAACATATTAAAAGTAACTTAAAAGTTAATTTCAAAGTTGTTTTCATTGAAGTCTACTGATACATATTTCTTGTATCTCTTGAGAAAGTCTAGACTCTAAATATGTAAAATAGGTTGAATCAAAAATAAAATACAGAATCGAGAAGAATCAAAAATTAATAAAAGTTACAAATATAGATATTATTGGAGTATTTCGAGTATTGAAATATTTTGTAATTAGGCGTCATAAATTATATAATATTTATTAATATATTTATAATATTTTATATTTCCAATTATATTTAAAATTTTTGAAATTTAAATCCAGAACGAAAATTTTGAGATCTGAAAATTAGTATACTGATTAGATAAAAAATAATAAATAATTGAATTTAAAATCTAATTAATAGGAAATAGTAAGGTATCTTAGATCATTAAAAAAGGTGATAGATATTTCTAGATATTTCTACGTATTTAATATAAATAAAAATTTTGATTTTATTTTAATTTTATCAAAATTAAAATTTAGCTTAATCAAAATTTATTTTTAATATTAGTGTGTATTAAATATTAATATTAATATTAATATAATATTAATCTATAATATTAATAACAATATAATATTGATCTATGATATTATTATAGCTTTCATATAACTCAAACTAAGTTAAAATTTTACATTGAAATTTGAAAAGAAGACAAGTTTTATGAATTAACTAATAAATAACAGACGATGTATCGGAATAATGAATACAGGTCATCAGTAGGAACTGATATGTTATCAGCTTTCGGCCCGCATTCTTCGGCCCAACAATGCAGCGGGGCCAAATACATGCTAATGACAAATTTCCCCTAATGAAATTTTATTATCTTGTATCTTATTTTAATTCGTTTTTATGTTATTTAATATCCATCCTAAACATTTTTCAGTTAAAAATAAAAATTTATGTTTAATATTTTGTTGATTTGTAAATCTTAGAATTTTCAATTTTATTTTATTTTAGTCTTAGTCAACTAAACTAGGTGGCGATACAACAAAATTAGAAACATACGTAAAATACCAAAATTTAATGGCTAGGTAGCGACACCGAAAAAGCAACGTTAAAAATTATGACTTAAAAGTTACATGTACTCAACAATATTGAAAAAATACGTAAGTACTAATGATTTCAATTTTAGATCTTTTAAATGTAACAGAAAAAATTGTATAGTTTGTGATGTTATAAATAATAATAATTGTATCGTAAGTAATACGACAAACAAATGTTTTTCATTAAATATTAATAATAATTGTAACTGCAATACCGCAGGTGTAGTGTGTCTAATACAATGCACATGTGGATTGCAATATATAGGAAAAACATATCAAATGTTAAAAACTAGGTTTAGGCAACACATATATAATATACAGCATAATAGTCAAACTATATTTCATAAACATATGAGATTAATAGGACATGATATTAAAAACTGTAAATTATTTATTTTAGAATATATTATCGAAGAAAATAAGGCAATATTAAATCAAAAACTATTAAAAAAAGGAGATTTTTGGATTAAAACGCTTAATTCCATGTACCCAGTGTAAGGTAATCGAACGAATTTTATATCTACAAACGAATTTTAGAACACAAAAACAATAAACGCAACACATGAACGTAGTGATTTTGGTTTAGAAACAATTGTTACAAGTCACTGTTCAATAATGGATAAAAAGGGTATAACGTGTTGATTTATATATTTTAATATTTTATGAAAAACAATTCTTAAGAAAAACAATGTTTATAACATTGTAGCTACAGGGTCACACTGATGATTCCACTCTGTAGTGATGAGTAGACTAAGGTTGAAACTCCCAATTTGGGGCTATGTGTCTGTGGTAGGCGCATTCCGGGTTAGGCTTCTCAGTGAAGGTTGTAAAAACATGAGGTTTATACTTTCCTGTTCGTGTTAATTGATAAAGTTGTATTGAAATTCTTTCTTATTTATATACGTCACCAGTATTTTTCAATTTATATAACCACTATATGTGGAGTGACGAATCTTAGCATCGGCAATAGAGCTTTGCTCGTGCTTTGTAGCTAGAGAGCTTTTGCTCGTGCTTTGTGATTCAGCTGTATACAAGCGTGTTGCTTGTTCAGCAACCTTAGTAAGCTGATGAAGGTGAAACGATAGTAAGCTGTCTTTTGAAGCCACTACTTACGCAAACCATACCAGTTTTCACACGCAGCACACGACCGATTGTCAATGCAACTGGTTTGATGAATTACATCAGGTTATTCACAACAGTTTCGATAAGCTTTTCGTCCTGGCGGTCGCTGATGATAAATTACGGTGGCACTATTCTCTCTTCCATTAAACAGCGCAGCTTCGGAATTGTCGATCCTCGTGTGAGCGCCCGAGAGGAGTACAAATTCCCTAAAATACTAACTGAACCTTTTTTACAAGGTTTATATGGAGGCTATTGTAGGAGCGAGCAAAATATTTGCTCTGCTCGCATCCGTATACTGAAATCTGAATTTCAAGAATCACTAAGATATAATGTTTTCTCAGAACTTGATGACACAACAGCAAGAACGTTTAAACATGCTTCGGTCAAGCTTGCTTCATCGTGGTTATTTGTGTACCATGCATTCGAACCTACATTCGTACGTTTGAACCTCATGATGAACCACGTTCAAAGGTGCTTTATCGTAGTTTGAGGTTAGAACCTCAAACTCGTATTGATAACGCAACATTTCGTGATGCGATAGGAACCAGATGTCGAGTGATGCGCCCAATCACTCCCCAGGCGGAGAACCTACTTAGCTTGCTCACTTACTCTAATATGACAAAGGAGGTCACCCTTCGATTAGAAATGACTCAATACGTGACATTCCGGCCGATGACCTTACAGAAATATGCAATGTTGTACAGATTGAGTAGAAGCTAAAGCCTGTTTATCAATGTCTCATTTTCGAAAGTGCTATAACCACTATCGATTCTGAAGCTCGTCTGGATATTTCGTGTTGTGGATTTTATGAGAGTCGCTAGAAGCGAACTTTATTCAATACTTGCGTGTTCAACGTTTGGCTCTGTCCAACATTTTGAAATCTACTTTAATCTCTTTCGAATATTACGAGCAATGAAAAAATCTGAAATACATGGAGCGAGTGTCGTTGGTTGTACTAACGAGTTTTATTCCTATTACACTCTTTTGCATTGGCGGAACAGGGAAGTTGGCTGCTGCGGTTTTCAAAAGAATAGCTCACAAACTTGAAACTAATAAAGAGCTGCCATATGCTAATGAAATATCGAGACTCCGGGCAAGAATCGACTGCAGCTTGCACGATGCATCTCGATGTACATACGGTGTCCGCGTTCTGCTCGCCACCGTCCAAAGGTGTGAGTGAAATATAACTACTAATAATGCTAGTGCAAATCATATTCCGACTAGATTATTTAGTTTTTCTAAATAGTCTAGAAATAATCTGTTGGACAGGAGGCGAACTTGACGATTAGAAGAATTGCGTCACTAAGTGCGGGCAGGAGATTACACACTTATAGTGTGATCTGATAAGAAAATTAGATTCGCAAATAAGCGTCATGACAAAGTCTGCATCAATGTGCAACCGGGCTACACGATCAACGAGAGCCATCCTGCAAGCGCTGGTACCGGACAAACGGCGTACTCTGAGTTTTATTAATTGAAATATAATATTATTTATATTATATTATTATACAAAGTGAGACTTACAAACCACATTCCGACTGTCACGCCAATCACTATGCCTCCGACAAGATCTCTAGGATGATGCATATTATCACGTAGACGAGAAGTTGCTAAAATAGTTAACAAACGATTATAAGTAAACCGAGAACTATTTGGTTATTACCTATGTAAAAAGTAAGAATAACACCGATTATACCGCATATGTTACTAAGAAAGGCATTCCGCTTTCTTTGACTATACATTAAGAAGATCTAAAGAATCAACAACTTCACAAGTAAATACAATTAGTGGAATAGAAGTATCGTTTAATTCTTCAATTATTTTTATCTTATTATTGAATTATTGCAATTCATCTCGATGTTTACTTACAATTTAATAGCACATCCAACGTATCATTGGACACTATTCATTATTTAATTATTTATTATTTAATTACTTAATTTTAATTTATTATTTATTAAGCCTGATTCTTTATTGAAAAAAAACATGTTCTTTTTTCAATTAATTTTTTGGACAATAAGCATCTTGATAGTATAATTTTAATTTATAAAAAATTAATCCTCGGAAAATTAATCCTCGGATTAATTAAAATTAATCCGAGAATTAATTATTAATTATTTAATTTTTATTTAGTATATTTTTTATTTATAAAACACGTAGAGAGAGACAAAGGTAGATCAGACAAAAGTCTTCAAAAGTACAAAATCAAATTCCCTATACACAGTGAGCGGTAGGCTTAACTGCAAGTCAAAAAACGTCGTATATATTTTGACGTGTAATGAATGCGCAAGACAGTATGTTGGGGAAACATCTGAACAAATGCATAAGCGCATGAATCTTAGACGCTCGCAGATAAAAACAAAGAAGCAAAGCTGTGATGCCGCAGTGACACATATTCAAGAAAATCCAGACCATAAATTCAGATTAACAATAATTGAAGATGAATTATTGGATATAAAGGAAAGGAGACGAAAAGAACTGTATTGGACAACGCAGCTTATGTCCGAACTAAAAGGATCATTACTAAAAAAACAGCTAACTTTGTACAATCAATGTGAAATTCTTACGCCCCAGAAACGTGGTATAAAAATAAAATTCAAAGTGCGTGAAAATGGTAGTAAGCTCTAGTAACTGAAGAAGGCACCAGCCGAAACTAGTTTTTCTTTAAAAAATCATTCATTATCTCTGCTGTTTCAATAATTAAATTGTTTAAATAATTATATAATTGAATCCGAATGGAAAAAGGATCACAACAGGTTGTTTAAACAACAAATCACTCATATATATTGGATGATTGAGTTCAAGCGCCTGAATCTTAGACGCTCGCAGATAAAAAGCAAAGAAGCAGTAGAATGAGGTACACACTGGTCGTTTCGGTTGCCTGTGTGACATTGTGAATAAAGGCGTTTCCGACACTTTGCTTAATTGTCTGAGGCTTACGCTCTTTACCAGATCGAATTGCTGTGCGGACCATCCTTAAACACTAGGCAGAGGTTGTTGCTGAATTGTCGCTGCACTCGTTGGATCCTAAATTACGGCAGGTATAATAGTAGTGCACGGATGTGCTGAGTAACAACGGTCCAGGATTTCTTACGAAATACGGCATTTATACTAAATGGTGTTGCTTGATAGACTGGACTTCGATTCACGACTTTCAGTCACCATGTCACTTCTAGACGACCACTTCAGCATCGAAATGATGAGTACCCGGCAACACTCATCAGTAGAATGAGGTACACACTGGTCGTTTCGGTTGCCTGTGTGACATTGTGAATAAAGGCGTTTCCGACACTTTGCTTAATTGTCTGAGGCTTACGCTCTTAACCAGATCGAATTGCTGTGCGGACCATCCTTAAACACTAGGCAGAGGTTGTTGCTGAATTGTCGCTGCACTCGTTGGATCCTAAATGGATACGGCAGGTATAATAGTAGTGCACGGATGTGCTGAGTAGACAACGGTCCAGGATTTCTTACGAAATACGGCATTTATACTAAATGGTGTTGCTTGATAGACTGGACTTCGTACGCCCCAGAAACATGAGTACCCGGCAACTTCATCAGTAGAATGAGGTACACACTGGTCGTTTCGGTTGCCTGGGTGACATTGTGAATAAAGGCGTTTCCGACTTTGCTCAATTGTCTGAGGCTTACGCTCTTAACCAGATCGAATTGCTGTGCGGACCATCCTTAAACACTAGGCTGTTGTGAATTGTCGCTGCACTCGTTGGATCCTAAATGGATCAGGTATAATAGTGCACGGATGTAACTGAGTAGACAAGGCACCAACCGAAACTAGTTTTTCTTTAAAAAATCATTCATTATCTCTGCTGTTTCAATAATTAAATTGTTTAAATAATTATATAATTGAATCCGAATGGAAAAAGGATCACAACAGGTTGTTTAAACAACAAATCACTCATATATATTGGATGATTGAGTTCAAGCTGCGTGCCTGGGATCCTCGGAGGACCAATAAATAAATTAAAGGTTTTATTCAACCAGGACTGTCTATTAAACCTAGATCGGCATGATTCACCTACGTATTGATGATTACAATCACCACAATGTGCGATGTATATGATATCTTTAGTGGCACAGTTGAAATTTCCTTTAATAAGATACTTGCGATTAGTGGTTGTGCTAATATAGGTATTTGTGTCACATATTGATTCACATGTCTTACACCTAGGACGTGTGAATTAAAGGAATTTTATTAAAGGAAACTTCAATCGAAATATATCCCGTCGAATTTACAAAAGTCTTCAACACGTGCTCACTACCAGTTTTTATCATCTTGGAATTTAGCTCTGAAACGTTGCGGTGTTCAACTTACACACATCATTCAGCGATATTATGGATACGCACACAATATTATAAGTGGAGAGATTGATGAGGATCACTATAGATACCTTTTGACACAAAAGGTGAATAAGTTATCATGGTGGCTGAAACGACGAGTAAACACTGACAAACTGTCACGATATGAATGGCATCCAAATCGCAGAGGATTTACACGGAGACCTCGTAAAATAAACAATAAAAAATATGTAGTAGAAGCTTCACCTACAATTAACCTGACAACAGAGGAGAAAAAGGTACTTCAGCTGGGTTTAAATTTTGCGATAGCTCCTTTGGAGTATGATAGATTTGAAGTTGCGAAAAACTTAAAGCAATCAATTAATGCTATATATGGAAAAACTAATCAACCATCTACAAGTCAGAAAAGAACAATAGAGCAAATGTGGACGAAATACTTGAAGAATAAGCAAGTTAAAACACCGGGAAATGTATCCAAGGAACATCTAAGATTAATAATGGGTTTAAAAAATAGAGAGGATTGTGTCATTAAGAAGGCAGACAAAAGATGTTTTCCAGTTGTTTGGGCAACGGCAGATTATGTTTCCGAAGGATTGCGACAATTATCTTCAGATTCGTATGTACAAGTGGATGTGGATGCCCTTAGTGAGTCAATTCGTGCCCTCTGAGATTATTTGACGAAGCATATTTCCCCCAGAAACTTAAAACCAGAACAACTTCAAATATCGACACCAACAAATATGAAATTTGGCACAATATATATGCTGCCAAAGGTACACAAACCAGAAAGACCTTTTGTTGGTCCACCGATTGTGAGCTGTAAAAACACAGTGATGGAAAACTTATCTAAATATATACACAAATTACTTATACCATTTGCTAAAAATGTTCCAACTTTTGTAGGTAGCTCATTGCAATTCATTCTCAAATTAAAAAAATCTTGATATAGCAACGAACGACAAGCTAAGAATAGTTACAGCTGATATTACCTCACTCTACACAAACATTCCTCATCGAACAGGAATCGATGCAGTAACAAGTTTTATGAATTATAGCCAATGACCCAAATCGAAATGCACATTTGTAGAGGAATCAATTGATCTTATTCTCGATCACAACATATTTCGATTCAACGACACATACTACAAACAAGTAAAAGGAACAGCCATGGGAACATCAATGGCATCTGCTTATGCTATTCTTTAAGTGTCCATGATAGATAATACTGTGATAGTGAAGTACGAGATGAATATTCTGCTCTACGTAAGGTACATTGATGATATTTTCATAATCTGGAAAGAAACGAGTGAGAAGTTGAATCTATTTAAGACCAAATTGAACAATGAACCACTTCATTTCAATTTCGAAACGGATGATAAATTGCCATTTCTAGATATAATAGTTTCAGCAGATGGACACAACATCAAGCCCGAGTTCTACAAAAAACCCACTTCAAAAAATGATTTGTTACTTCATGGAGGGTCTTGTCATCCTTCATCCGTAAAAAGATCAATGATTTATTCAGAAGCTTTGCGACGGATAAAGACATGCATGGAGTTGAGTGATATGGAAAGTGTACTTGCAGATTTTAGAAATATTTTACGGAATAGAGGTTATACCTATAGACCGGCGTACCAACACATACATAAGGTACGAAGGATAGATCACACAACGTCGATAGAAAAGATTGATAATAAGTTCATGAGAGATACGCGTCTGTTGGTTCTAACATATCACCCAGGACTTGTAAATCTACGAAAAGACATGAATCAAATAATAAAAGAATCCAGTTCAAATACAGATATAAAAACTGTATTAAAGGTACTCCTAAAATTAGGTAAGTACTTTACTCGTGATAAGTCTAAAAATGCTAATGACATATCAATATATGGGTGCATGTCGTGTAAACGTCCTAGGTGTAAGACATGTGAATCAATATGTGACACAAATACCTATATTAGCACAACTACCAATCGCAAGTATCTTATTAAAGGAAATTTCAACTGTGCCACTAAAGATATCATATACATCGCACATTGTGGTGGTTGTAATCATCAATACGTAGGTATATCATGCCGATCTTTTAGTGAAAGGCTAAATAACAGGCGAGCAGATATCAAGGCAAATAAATAAGAGAATGATGCATTGGTACGGCATATCGTAGAAAATGATGACGAACACATTGAAATATACAGTGGTAGCATCAACATTTAGAAGCACAGAAGAAAGACGCGAAGGTGAAATGCAGATGTTTGGTCGCGTGATGAGTGATAATCCATTTGGATTAAACGATAAACATATTTTTAATTTAGACTTAACGTGACTTTGGATTTATGATGTTTTCTAATTTTGAGCACTTGTTTTAGATTGAAAAAGGCTTCGGCCGAAAACGTTAATAATGTTTTCTGTATTCCTGGTATTTCTTCAAACTTATATATATTGTAAGTATAAATTGAAATTAATTTATATGCTCTATATATACATATATATGGTTCAGAATTATATTCGGGTCAAATTTAATCTTTCTATGGCGAGTCATCCCCAGGAAAAATACACCAATTGTTTTTTAATTGTTTTTTTTGGCTGTCCGAGGAGCCCTCTTCATGGGTTAAGGGCAGCCCTTAAGGTCAGCCCTTAACCGATTATTATCACAATCGGTTAAGGGCTGCTCGGACAGCCGAAATTGGTTGAAAAAACAATTGGTGTATTTTTTCGAGGACGACTCGCCATGGAAAGTTACTAATAAGTAAACGGGGGAAACTGACATAATTGGGTGTTAGAACCCACCATAGTCCATAAGCAATAAGGATTATTTGAGCATATGGTATGTTTGTGTAAAATCTCTAAACCTGTATATTGATACAAATATTGACTCTAACAGCATCAATATCACCAGGTGACATCGTTAAAATTCTTCAGCATCGTGTGCAAATTTAATTATCAGTTAATAATTTTTGGTTTTTTGTTACCCACTTAAATCCAGTAAAATCCAGAAATAACTGGATTTTTAATTAAGTACATTTTTGGTTGCTCAATCACTAATTTTTTGAAATCATGAAATATTTTTATCATTTTTTTAAATAATAAAATAATTAATAGTTAAAATAGTGCATTTTACATCTAGATACGGAATAAAGTAATGATTATTGTGTCTTTCGATGCTTGAGCGTCCTATACAATAGTACAGTTAATTTATTAATTAAATTGTTAACTATTATTTTTAACTAACATACTACTGTACAAATTCTTTAGTTTTAGATGTTGGAATTTTAAATATAAACTTTGTCATTTACTATTAAAGTTGTAGATTTAATGAAATTTAAATACCGTAATGAATGCCACAGCATAAGCCATAGATCCGGTATGGTTTGACGGAAAGGATTTGCTAGACGAATATATTTCCAATTATTATAATAAATATTTTCGTTTATACCGATAATCTGCAATTGTTTTTGAATTTTTACATGTATATTCATTACTTCCAATATATATCGATGCATGTATGGCACATGAATTGCTGATCGACTCATTTGCAAAAATTGGGATACATTGTTGTATATAATTCGGTCTCAATGCTCCAACTGAGATTTTTAGTACTTCAACAAAAATTCCTTCTATCAGGTAACCCATTGTAAACACGACTGAAACGATATTTGAAAAAGAATATTGTTATATTATAGCAGATAATTTTATATAATTAATATTTAATAATATAACAATTTAATATAATTATTTAATTAATATAACAATTTATTAATACCTCGTATGTTGATGTTTAGAGCTTTACAAATAGATACAATAGTAAACCAGATTTCATGACTCAATATGAAATTAGTGAAATGAAATATAATTATGTTATAATTATAATTATATTTAAGTCATTGAGTTTAGAAATAATTATTAGAAATAACTGTTGTATTCCATATAAGAAAGGTAAAATCAGACAATTAAACTATACCTATTTAATAATGGAATCTAAAATTACACAAAACTCATACGTAGTTTTGTGTATTGCTTCTTAATCTACAATAACACCTCGATTAAATGTTTTTAAGAAATTAATATAAAATCTATTTTGATATACGTATTAATTCCATAAAAAATTAAATGTTTTAAGTGTATTTAATTCTAATAAATCAATTAGTGAAATTCCAGAAAGCCTTATTCTTAACAAAACCAAAATAAACTACAGCATGTTAAAGCTACTGATATATAATCACGTTTCGTTTCATCTTTCTCACTGGAAAACTTCATTTGAAAGTCGATTATCGGTTTTTATGATAGACGATCAAACGAGCTGGTTCTGATATACAACTTCCTGAACTTTCATGTAAATGCCTTTTATCAAAAGTCCTGTACTGCTATGGGGACGCCTATGCCTCCTACATACGTCTCTATATTTACATGTCAGAAATAGAAAGAAAGTGTTGATATATGTGTATTTAATTCTAGCAATTTTTATTCAATTAGTGAACAAATTTATCCAGTAAGCCTCATTCTTAACAAAATCAATATTAATGATAAAGAAGGTGTATATCTAGATTTGAACATTAAATTAACATTAACTAAAACTACTATTAATTTATATCGTAAAGATGACATATTTAAATTTACAAGAAACATATTTTTGCATGAGCATTCATGCATACCATATAATATAAAATATAATACATTAAATAATGAAATTTTAAGAATTGCAACAATATGTAATGATATTGGCTTTCTTCAAAATCATTTAAATAATTTAATAGATACATATTTTAAACTAGGTTACTATAAAAATAACATCAAACAGAAAATAGTAAAATATATAAATCAACACAATAATATAAAGAATAAATTTAAACTCTTAAGTGGCAAATTTTTATGGATGGATAATAAATAATATACTTTGTATTAGAATAAGATACAAATTTATCCAGGTAGCCTCATTACTCACTTTCCTGTTCGTGTTTAATACTAAAAAAGTGAAATTATTCCTTTCGTATTTGCATCGTTACCAGGTAATTAAATAAATTTAAATTCTTAAGAAGGAAATTTTTTTGATAGTACAATATAATACTGCGATAGTTATCAAATTTCATCAGATAGAATACGTTATTAGCATGTATCTGGCCTTCTGCTATGTTGTACCGATGAATAGATGTTGACACCTGATAGCTTATCAGTTCCTCCTAATGAACCTAATTTTAATTATGACACATTAAATAGTTAATTCTAATTTAGAATTAATTTTGAAATTACGTTTGAATTTTATACCAAACTACTTACAATTATTTTTTTTAACTTGAAGATCCCACTGAGGATCGAAACGTTGTAAAAAAATAAAACACACTTGGTCTTCTGGTTGGTTTTAATTAAACATTTTACATATATATTGGGGATGTTAGGTATATATTGGGGATGTTAGTATATAATGTATCAATATATATTATTTTATATATTTATTATATATTTACAAAGTTTCGGTCTTACACATTGACCATTTTTAAGTAGCACTTGTTTACAAAAGAGAACAATTTTACTCTTTTGGGTACGGAAGAATAAGAAGAAATTTTCTTAGTTCGTAATATCGTATATTATAATATACGATATTATAGTTTATAATATATCAATATAATACAATATATATATATTATTTTATATATTTATTATATATTTTATTATAATTTTATTTTAAAATATAATAAATATTTTTATTTTATTATATTTTCTACTTTTGTATGTTTTTCGAATTTTAAACATAACGATGATCTAATGTGTTAAAATTTCTATTTTAGAGATTGCGAATATTAAAATAAACATAAAATTGATTTACCAATCACTTCAATAAAGAGATACGTTCGAGTGATAATTTTTCGGTTGAACAAAATTCGTCCGCCACTTAGCTCTTTCTTTCTGTCCAATATCCACCATATTACTTCATTAGCAATGAGCTGTTAAAAAATTGTAATGTTTTTGTATAGTGATATATTTATTCTCACAGAAATCAGCACGTATAGGACGGTTATACCGACTAGCAGACCTTCAGATATCGTTTCAGTTCGTATATCACGCATAATTGATGTATCATCACATGAATATCCATTTTTAAAAGGATGTACCAGCTTATAGATGCATAACCATGTAATTCCAACTAATGAAAATGGATTGATTAATAAATTCAATGAAAACCTACTACAGTCTGTAAGCTTAAGTTGCAAAAGCAATTTGAAAATAAAATATACAGGATAATAAGTTCAGTTAAATAGAGGGAAACAAACAAAACTTAGTTTAAATTATTCGTTTAACATCTACCTATCATCCTCTTGATTACGGCATCAGGCCCGGAGAGTTCAATCGAGGCGGACTATGCCGGGTAAACGAGATATGAACAGCTTGAGAAACCTTAGCATTTGCTCTGGTGGACGTCCTCTAGAGAAGAAGACATATCCGGAGATAGCCCAAGTGCCCCAGAGGCGCACCTAAGTTTTTCCATTCAATGATAGATGCTGGGCCCGTTTCAAAGCCCGAAAATAATGACACTGACAAAATATATACGCACTTTGAGCGTTTGTATCATGAACGGTTTTTTAAAACACGGCTTCGTATTTTTAGTTTTTTTTAGTTGGAAAATTATTGATGAAAATTATAAAAGTTGTCTAAATAGATTTGATGACAGTTAACGGGTCATCTGTCAATAATTAGGTATTGTTACCGCTTTATAATATAATATTATCTTATTATTACTTAAGGTAATATAAATTATATAATTCTTATTATTCGATTTGTCTTTTCTTAGATTTACAAGTCCTGGGTGATATGTTAGAACCAACAGACGCGTATCTCTCATGAAATTATTATCAACCTTTTCCATCGGCGTTGTGTGATCCATCCTTCGTACTTTAAGTATGTGTTGGCACGTATGTCTATAGGCATAACCTCTATTCAGTAAAATATTTCTAAAATCTGCAAGTGCACTTTCCATATCACTCAACTCCATGCATGTATTTCTCCTTCGCAAGCTTCCGAGTAAATCATTGACCCTTTTATGGATGAAGGATGACAAGACCCTGCATGAAATACCAAATCATTTTTTGAAGTGGGTTTTTTGTAGAACTTGTGCTTGATGTTGTTACAATCTGTTGAAACTATTATCTAGAAATCTCGATTTATCACCCGTTTTGAAATTAAAATGAAGCGGTCCATTGTTCAATTCGGTCTTAAATAGATTCAACTTCTCACTCGTCGCTTTCCAGATTATAAAAATATCATCAATGTACCTCACGTAGAGCAGAATATTCATCTCGCACTTCACTATCACATCATTTTCTATCATGGAAACGTAAAGAATAGCATAAACAGGGACCATGGGTGTCCCCAAGTCTGTTCCGTTCACTTGTTTGTAGTATGTATCGTTGAATCGAAATATGTTGTGATCGAGAATAAGCTCAATTGATGCCTCTGCAAATGTGAATATTGTTTTTGGCCATTGGCTGTAATTCATAAAACTTGATCCTTCATCGATTCGATATAAGCAGTGATATAAGCAGTGATATAAGCAGTGATATAAGCAGTAATATAAGCAGTGATATAAGCAGTAATATAGGCAGTGATATAAGCAGTGATATAAGCATTGATATAAGCAGTGATATACATCTTTAGCAAGTGATTAAATCGATAAAATGAAACAGAACAATTGCCCTTTATTTATTAAAGCGCGTTTTATTTTATCAAAAAGCTTCGTCTGATTACTGTGTCATGTCAAATTTCTGGAAGAAATTTCAACAACGGAACAGTATGTGTTCGATTTTAAGGCAGATGGTAGATGTGTTTCGTATTGAGCTGTTTGTCGGTCATATAGTTCAATATAGTAATGTTCTTTTCGTTTCTTGTCGTCGAGAATAATACTGATAGATCGCCTTTATCAGTCCACAGCTTTCACGAGTCACGCAAAAACGCCCGTTACCTTGAATGTATTGTAACTGTGGAGAGGGCCCAATTCACACCGACAGACTATACGACATGTATCGAACTTATCCGACGTAAGATAAACTTCTCCCGTACGCGATCAACTTCTATGTATTCGCAGCCCCTGCTCAGCATTTCACCGGTTCGAGCACGGACAGCAAATCCATTCGGGGATAACCAGTCATGGATCTGCTACGGATGGCTGATGATTCAATGAATAGAGTCAGTGCGCGATGGCGGTTCGCTTTGGTTGGACACCTCAAAATACTAGGAGTATTTGTGCATGTGGATGCCCTCGTAGTACACAACATGTGTTATCCTGCAAAGTGGGGGGCGGCCTATTGTAAGGCACAATGTCGTGCGAGATTTTGTGGCAGATATGGTAAGGGAAGCAGAAGGAAGAGTCGAAGTTGAGTACGTACTTCAACCAGTTCCTGACTTAGTCACATTCGAAAATTCTAGCACAACCCGAGATCACTCAGCGAGACTCTATTTATCATCCACAGGAACCAGCGGTATTATGATGGAGCGATCGTTCTACGACATATGTGTATTTAATAACCATGCACCGTCATACTCTCTTGGTCCTTCAAGTGCTTTCACGTATCACGAAACACGTAAAAACGCAAAATATGCGGAGCGAATACATGGAATAGACGGTGGAATATTTACCCCGTTAATATTTTCAACTTGCGGTGGAATAGGACCAAAGGCCAGTGCCACTGTAAAACACCTCGCAAGAAGAAAGGCGGATTGCAATAAGGTAAGTTACAGCGACACAATCACACAAATAAGAGCCCAACTATCTTTCATCATTGCAAAAGTGGCTTCAGTAGCTTTTCGTTGCTACAAAACAAATTGAAGGTTACAATATTGACACTGACTTCAAAATAATGGTAAACTTTTCCGATTAATAAATTGTTTGTGTTTGAAAATATTATTACAATTGACGTTGCTATTAATTGACGTTTCTGGATGGATTAAATACATAAGGACGAAACTATCAATGCTAATCGTCAAAGCGGTTTCAATGACTTTTGAGGAGAAAAAGTTACCGAGTCTCTCATTTTTCATCGATATAGATAATCAACGAGCCCAAATGTGAAGGGCTATGAAAGATTTTAAAATGTCAGAACGATTAAATCAATTTTATACATTTTTTATTTTCTCGGCGGGCCCACGAGGATATCTTGTAAATGTAATTATTATAACAAACAGAAGCAAAAAGATTGACGTTGCTATCGATCTTTATACGATACTTACTATTTGTGACAAAGCTGCGACTACACGTTGCTGTGTTTATTATTTGGCAGGTTTTACACATGGGTCAGTCGCAGGTTTGACAAACGTATTGTTTCGGTACTCTTTCTTTAGCTGAATGATATACAAATCGTGACTCACTAATGCCTGTCTTATGGGTTTTACACTTTTGAAAATATCATGAGAACGTTTCCCGTTACACCCACAGTGTTATAATCCTTTATAATGTCGCGATGTACTGATTGTAGCGCTAGATGATATTGAAAAACAGTCACCGCTCGTAATGCCTTAGTGCTGCGTTTAAGGAGTCATTCGTTTCTCTTAAGTTTGGCCGCTTTGCGAATTTCACGATCGATTTCTAGCTTTGTATATCCCCGTTTCAGAAAATCCCTTTTAATTGATTGTATGGCTTCATACCGTGCCGTTAGGGTGCTGGATATTTTTATTATACGTCGTATCTCATTATGTATAATTGATATTTTCGTACTGCTGTTATGAGCACTTTTAGCATGTAAATACATAACACTGAACTGCGGTTTCCTGGTGAGTTTTGTATAAATAGCTATTTGACCTATTTTTTCACTCGCTCGATCGTCACGTCCGGAGAGTGAACTGATTCCGAAAGATCACAGGTAAACGTCATTGATCCATCATTTATCATTGTCAAGAATTGTGAAAGGCTCTCTTCGCTATTGGTTCATATTAACAGAACATCATCAATATAACGTAGCCATATATGTGGCTTTACTGGGGATGTCTTAATCTTATCAGCTTCGAACATTCCAATTTACATTCCATTTACGTAGATGCTAAGGGAGTACCAATTGCAGTGTCTTTGGACTGTATGTGTAAATTTTATTGTCAAATTCCAGTACATTGTTACGTATGATTAGATCAATACCCTTTACGATAAAATCTGCTTCTGAACTTGTTAGTTCATGTGTATCTATTAGAATATTTAAATATTCTTGATCAGTAACAACTTACAATTTTTGAAGAAGTCGCAAGGCGAAACGTAAAATTGAAGAATTAATCTTTGTTTTTTGTTAATAGAGACCAATAATCATATTTTGAATATATTTTGGTCATAGCGTGATCTTAACCGGAAGTAGCTTATAAATTGATTTTTATTTATACTTACAATATATAGGAGCCCCTATATATATCCCCTTATATAAGGAAACAGTGTACACTGATGGCCAGGATACTTAACGTATGCGTTCATATATTAAATTTATAGAATATAAACTGGCAAAAACGTTATGGCACTTTATTTAAACCTTTCGACCGAAGTATTCTTCAGAAAAATCTCAAGCAATTGTACAGTTAATATGCATTAAGCCAAATATAATGAAAGAAAAATAAAAGACATTAGAACCTTAAAAATTCACGTTATCATTGAGACCAGGTATCATTTCTAGCATAAGCTGTGCTATCCATAGATTTTCTTTCTTTTTCCTCTCCTACGGCCTCATCGGGCTCAGCCTGACGAGGCTGAGCCCGATGAGGCTAAGAAGGAGGAAGACAAGATGAACGTGGATGAACGAGCCGAGAAAGATGACGAAGAGAATCTCGATAATTATGTAAGAAGAACCTATTAATTCTTAAAGACTGCTATTTTAAATAATATGAATGTGTAAAAACTCTCCTACGTGTTATTTATACATTTTTCTAATATTTTATTGCAAGGTACATGCACTTTGATGTTTCTCTACACAGTGTTTAACTACCCCATCTTGTTCAGTACCTTGGAACTTAATATCATTGCGCCGCTTTGTGATTCTGTTGCTGAGATTTCGTTTGGTTTCTCCTATGTATTGGCTATCACACAGATTGCATGTTGAAAGATAAATGTTGCCAGTTGATGCTCAATTTGCTGTACATCGCATTTTATAATTAATCTTCGTCACGCAACTTGAAAATAATTCGCTGTTATCAATGAGCGTAGATGTTTTGCATCATGTTCGATTGCAAGTTGACGTGCGATGCTGTCTTGATCCATTAAAATTCTTTCTTACCTGATTTTGTAATTTATTCTTCGCAGTATAGAACACTTGCGGTATTTCCCCGGTGATTGATCTTTTATTACACGTGTGATGAAGTTAGGTTCGTACGATTTAAATCCGGGATGGTAAGGTATGATACTGATCGAATGTTCTTATTTTGCTTTAATGCTATTTAGTATTTGCAGTCGACTGATATTTCGAACATTAGAAATTTCTCTATAGATTTCTCGATGCTTATATCCTCTATCAATTAGTGATTTAGTTAGATAATTCAGGTTTTGTTCTCTCTCCTTGACGGTGCTGCAAACTATTGCTATTCACCTAGCTTCATTCATTATTTTTCTAAGTTTTGTAGTGGTTGAATGAGCGCTCTTTGCATGCAAGTAAAGTGGATGATTTTCTTTTTTTTGCGATATATAGTAGTTTGCTATCGGTGATTGTTATCAATAAACGATTTTACGTCTAAGAAATTGATGTTATTGTTTCCTGACGTGATGTCAAATTTTAATGGACCAAGGTGTTTACACTTAAAAATATAAACTGCTTCACGTGATCACGTTTAAGAGACCAGGTAATGGCCAATAGCTAGGTCGCGTAGTGCGTGGGTGAAGGTGGTAGGTCTTTATAGATCTTGTTTCATTCTGCAACCGCCTTAAACAGGGCAGCCCATGTCAGATGCTGCTGGATGGCCCGTTGTAAGTTTAGTCTGAGTCAACTAAACTAGGTGGCGACACCGAAAAAGCAACGTTAAAAATTATGACTTAAAAGTTACATGTACTCAACAATATTGAAAAAATACGTAAGTACTAATGATTTCAATTTTAGATCTTTTAAATGTAACAGAAAAAATTGTATAGTTTGTGATGTTATAAATAATAATAATTGTATCGTAAGTAATACGACAAACAAATGTTTTTCATTAAATATTAATAATAATTGTAACTGCAATACCGCAGGTGTAGTGTATCTAATACAATGCACATGTGGATTGCAATATATAGGAAAAACATATCAAATGTTAAAAACTAGGTTTAGGCAACACATATATAATATACAGCATAATAGTCAAACTATATTTCATAAACATATGAGATTAATAGGACATGATATTAAAAACTGTAAATTATTTATTTTAGAACATATTATTGAAGAAAACATTTCAATATTAAATCAAAAACTATTAGAAAAAGAAGATTTTTCGATTAAAACGCATAATTCCATGTACCCATTAGGATTGAATGACGTGGTACAAGGAATTGGCAAAAGTAGTATAATAAACGACTATATTATAATGATCCGGGTAAACGCAAACCAAGATGTCATTGATATAAGATTAATTAGAAAAATAGACTTAAAAATATTAAAAAAGATATGTATATAAATGAACAATTAAAAATATTAAAACAACTTTTAAGTGATAATAAGCTAAAAGATCTTTATGTAAATATAAGAAGTTTTTCTAAAGATATCATATGTCCAATAAATCAAAGATTAATTAACGACTATGATAGGCTAAGTTGTATAATAGACAGTTATTGTAATACAAAATACTATAATTAGAAATATTAAAACAACTTTTAAGAGATAATAAACTAAAAGATCTTTATTTAAAAATATTTATTATATGTCAATCAAAAACTAATAGAAAAAGAAGATTTTTGGAATTAAATGCTAAATTCCATGTCCCCATTAGGATTAAATGACGTGATACAAGGAATTGGCAGAAGTAGTATAATACATAATAAACAACTATATTATAATAATCCGGTTAAACGCAAACCAAGAAGTCATGGTGATAAAATGAATAGGAAAAATAGAGTTAAAAATATTAAAAAAGATATGTATATAAATGAACAATTCGAAATATTGAAACAACTTTTAAGTGATAATAAGCTAAAAGATCTTTATGTAAATATAAGAAGTTTTTCTAAAGATATCATATGTCCAATAAATCAAAGATTAATTAACGACTATGATAGGCTAAGTTGTATAATAGACAGTTATTGTAATACAAAATACTATAATCATACAATAAATGTAAATAATAACAATAGAAAATATACATTAACCATAAACTTCATTAATAAATGTATAGATAATATAAATATAGCCGGACTTTTAAATAATTCTAAAAGTAAAGAAATAATAGGGTCAGATTTAAGTAAATATATTCCTAAAATAAGGTATAAACTCCTACCACCATTAGGACGAAAAATTTGTAATTATAATAAAGAATTAAAATCAATATGTAACGATAATATTAGAAACATAATGGAAATAGAATGCAATTGTAAAAGTCTTAGTTTTGATAAAATAAATGAACATATATGTACCCATAATCTAGAATTAATTGAAAATTGTGAATTAAGAAAGCTGCTATCAAAAGGGTATAAATAGCGGAAAATAATAGATTTAACTGAAAATTATGAATAAAAACACATAAAAAGGGTATAAATGAACATGTAAATTAAATTAATTGATCTAGAATTAAGAAAAATGATATTAAAATGATATTATATTAAATATTTTAATATAATATTTTAATATTATATTAAAATGATATATTACACTATATATAAATATAGATTAAATAATAATAGAAATAAAATTTACAATTCGTTATATAATGACTTGAATGCTTACTTTGCTAAGTTGATTAATAGTAAAAGCTTAAATACATCAAAGATAAACATTTGGAAAGCTTATATATTAGATAAAATTAGAGAGAAAATGAAAATAACAAACAATTACAAAAGGAAAGATAAAATTAATAAAGATATGTATACAGAACTTACTAAATTAAAGGATAACTATATAATAACAACTATTGATAAAGCTAGTAATAACTTTGTATTCATATGCAAAAAGCTTTATTATGATATACTAATGGAGGAGGTTAATTCTAATGATTTAAATGTAAATCCAACATATGAACGTAGTGAGTTGAGTTTTGAAACAATTATTACAAGTCACTGTTCTATAATGGATAAAAAGGGTATAAAGGTTGAATTAGATAATAAAAGTATACCTATATTATATTGGGATCCAAAATTACATAAAATTCCAATAAAACCTAGGTTCATATGTAGTGCGTTTAAATGTGCATTAAAACCACTTTCTGTCTATATGAATAAAATACTTAAAGTAATTTAAGCACATTTTAATAAATATTGTAGGGTAAACGCAACAAATAAACAAATTTAAATATAAACGCAGTGATTTAAATATAAATATATCCATCCTGATCTGTATTTAAATTTTTAAATTTCCAGGAACTATAAGATATGGTTAAACAAAATATCAAAAATTATTTTGATATTTTGCTAGTAACTACCAGCATCTTCAGAAATTCCTGGAAATTTAAATAGCAGTGATTTTAGTTTATAATCAATAATTAAAAGTCACTGTTCTATAATGGATAAAGGGTTATAACGGTTGAATTTGAATATAATTATAATTTGAATATTGTAATCTAATATTGCACACTTCAAAAAATATTGTAAAAGAATTTTCTAAAAGAATTTTTAGAACACACAAAAGGAATAAATTTTCAAAATATAAATAAGTAATATTTTAGTACGCTTTATACAAATCTAGGTTTAGTAGATATTAAAGAAGCGTTAGTAAAATTAATTAATCTTATATTCGGAAAAAGATATACATATATATGTTATAATAACTATAACGCATATCTAACAAAAATTAAACCATCAAGTAAATATAAATATATGGATAAAATTGAATTAATAGAATCCTTAAATATTTTGATAAATCAAAATTATTTAAAAGTAGGGACATCTATATTTAGACAAGTAAAAGGTGTTCCAATGGGTGGTAATAGTAGCCCAATTATAGCTGACTTATTTTTAAGTTTTATAGAATATGAATTTGTTCATAACTGTGTAAAAACTAAATCTAAACAATATAAATATATGTTTCGATACATTGATGATATATGTGTATTTAATTCTAATAATTTTTATTCAATTAGTGAGCACATTTATCCAGAAAGCCTTATTCTTAACAAAACCAATATTAATGATAAAGAAGGTGTATATCTAGATATGAACATTAAATTAACATTAACTAAAACTAGTATTAATTTATATCGTAAAGATAACTTATTTAAATTTACAAGAAACGTATTTTTACATGAGCATTCATGCATACCATATAATATAAAATATAATACATTAAATAATGAAATTTTAAGAATTGCAACAATATGTAATGATATTGGCTTTCTTCAAAATCATTTAAATAATTTAATAGATACATATTTTAAACTAGGTTACTATAAAAATAACATCAAGCAGAAAATAGTAAAATATATAAATCAACACAATAATATAAAGAATAAATTTAAACTCTTAAGTGGCAAATTTTTATGGACTGAAAAAAAATCATTAAAAATCATTAGCGGAAATTTTTATGGATGGATAATAAATAATATCCTTTGTGTTAGAATAAGATACTATATAATTAAATTTGATTCGAGGAAATACGTCATTAGCGTGTATTTAGCCCCGCTTTTATGTTGGGTTGAGGAATAGTGACCGAAACCTTATAGCATAGCGGTTCCTCCTGATTACCTCTAATCCTTATTCTGATACAATTTCTGTTATTTATTAGTCAATTCATAAAATTGACTTTTATTTTAAATTTCAATTTTTTATTTTAGCTTGATATAAATTATAAAAAATCTTATAACAATTGTTTATTTTATTATTTAATTATTAAATTTTGATTTAGCATTATTATGTTTTGATTATTTTATAATTTTATTAATACGTAGACAGTTAGCTGATTTGATTTATTTAGTTTATTATTTAAAGTATTAATGTCGTCATCCGATCCTGTTCAAATCATAAACATATCATAAATATAACGCCAGAAGATATATTTTCATCTAATTCGTTTATAGCCATGTATAATATTGCATAAGATGGTGCCATTGGTGTACCCATTGCTGTTTCGATTACCTTTTTATATAGTTTGTTGTTAAACTCAAGTCTGTTGTTAAACTCATATTATTTTCTAGCTTTAAGTAAAAACTCATTATGTACATTCTCAACTTCATTGATGAAGTTGAGCTTTAGTGCATAGATTCATTGATGAAGCTTTAGTCATAGATTTTATTCTCAGTTATTATAGTGATTTGTATATAGCGATTTTATTGACTCAAATTTTCGTAATAAATCGTCTGTACTATTTATGTACAAAATTACTGATGGCAGTAATGGTCACAGAAAACTATCGACTTACTCTAAAAGTTTACCTTATTAAATTAATACTCTAAAAGTTGTTCTGTAGCCGTATATCTACAACTTACAATCAGTCTTCCATGATAAGTTAGAATGCCTTTATGTACTTTAGGTAGTAAGTAAAATTTAGATGGTTTAGGCGCTTTCAGTATCAACTCGTTTGCTGTATCAGTATCTATAATTATCTTTCCAAGTATTTCTTAACGATTGAAGTGACATTGAGTTACCAGAAGAAGTGTACTGGAGCTGCATTTGCATTTGCATATATAGTGTCTCGTACCACCCAGCAATCCGTGACATTGGAAGATATCTCAATAAAGCCTACGAAGAAACAATAAGCATGAAAATCTCAGCACGACCCTTAAGGTTATATTTAATCACAGGGCAAAATAAGAAACAGTAATTAGAGCTACAATAACGACAACTGAAGGAAATTGCAAAAGTTGTAAGAGACGAAGATGCAAAACTTGTCTATAAATAAAAAACCAACTTCACAAACACATGCACAGATATACGGTACAAAATACAAGGTGTCGATACCTGTGCAACAGCATATGTTGGTGAATGTTTGGAATGCAATGTTTAAAATGTCGGCAAGACCTCAGGTCTTTAAATATAAGACGAAATAACAGAAGATTTGACATCAAACGAAAAATATAAAGATAGTACAATTTTAGATACCCTTGTTCATTGTGCAAAATCGCAGCCGTAAAGACAATATAGTGTACACTATAATCGGTAATGGTTTTAAGAATGAAAAAGACAGGAAAGCAAATGACTCTGTTTTAGTGAAGTCCAATTGCAGACATGGACTTAACTAAAACAGAGTATCACTTGAAAGAAAACGATTTACGATTATAGGCAAATGCGTTCTTCTGAAGCCAACTTGTATTACTGACAAAGTATTATTGACATGTGGATTTTGTTTTCCCGGTAATACTGAAACTATTCATAAAAATGACTTTTATTTTAAATTTCAATTTTATATTTTAACTTAATTTAAATTATAAAATCTTAAATAATTATTTATCTTTAATATCTTTAATAAATTACGTTAATATCTGGTAATACAACCTCTGTCAGAAATACTGAAACTATGTATTCTTAATACGACATTATTTTTTGTTCATGCATATTTGACATTTTTCTCTTAATTTTCATCAAGTTTATGATTTTTCCTATTTTTTATAACCAACAAAATATTATTAAAATATTAAATATTAAAATATACAAAACAACAAAATATTATTTAAAATTTATTTAAAGTATTAAGCGTAAAAGTATTATGGATGGATAATAAAAACTATATTTTGTATTAGAATAAGATAAACCAGCTAATCAAATTTAAGAGAAAGTACGTCATTAGAATGTATTTAGTCCAGCTGCTATGTTGGGTCGAGGGATTAGGGGCTGAAACCTGATAGCATAGCAGTTCCTCCTGATGACCTCTAATCCTTATTCTGATACAACGTCTGTTATTTATTAGCCAATAAATAAAAATGACTTTTATTTTAAATTTCAATTTTAATATAAATTTTATAAAATCTTATATAATTATTTATTATTTATCTTGATTTATATACGGTATAAAATACGTAGACTCATTTATCTTGTAATATAAGCTCTGACAGAAATACTGAAACTGTATTCTTAATACGACATTATTTTGTAATGTCGTCAAGAATAGTTCACAATATTCCTTGCTGTGTCAAGTAATAGTGGTTGACACATGATATCATAGTAGTTCCTCCTGATGAACTATAATTCTTATCCTTATAAATCGTCTGTTATTTATTATCAATTCATAAAAATTGACTTTTATTTTAAATTTCAATTTTAATATAAATTTTATAAAAAAATTGAAAATTGCGTATTATGTTTAAAAATTATTTGCGTTTCTTCTTACAAAAATTTGTAATTATAATAAAGAATTAAAATCAATATGTAACGATAATATTAGAAACATAATGGAAACAGAATGCAATTGTAAAAGTCTTAGTTTTGATAAAATAAATGAACATATATGTACCCATAATCTAGAATTAATTGAAAATTGTGAATTAAGAAAGCTGCTATCGAAAGGGTATAAATATAGATTAAATAACAACAACGACAAAAATAAAATATACAGTTCGTTATATAATAACTTAAATGATTACTTTAGTAAGCTGATTAATAGTGAAAGCTCGAATATATCTAAGATAAAAATTTGGAAAGATTATATATTTGATAAAATTAAAAATAAAATGAAAATAACAAACAATTATAAAAGGAAAGATAAAATTAATAAAGATATGTATAAAGAACTTACTAAATTAAAGGATAACTATATAATAACAACTATTGATAAAGCTAGTAATAACTTTGTCTTCATATGTAAAAAGCTTTATTATGATATACTAATGAAAGAGGTTAATTCTAATGATTTAAATGTAAATCCAGCATATGAACGTAGTGAGTTGAGTTTAGAATCAATTATTACAAGTCACTGTTCTATAATGGATAAAAAGGGTATAAAGGTTGAATTAGATAATAAAACTATACCTATATTATATTGGAATCCAAAATTACATAAAAATCCAATAAAACCTAGGTTCATATGTAGTGCGTTTAAATGTACATTAAAACCACTTTCTGTTTATATGAATAAAATGCTTAAAGTAATTAAAGCACATTTTAAAAAATATTGCAAGGTAATCGAAATTAATACTGGTATAAAACACTATTTCAGTATTAATTCTACAAAAGAATTTTTAGAACAGACAAAAGGAATAAATTTTCAAAATATAAATACATACGATTTTAGTACGCTTTATACAAATCTAGATTTAGTAGATATTAAAGAAGCGTTAGTAAAATTAATTAATCTTATATTCGGAAAAAGATATACATATATATGTTATAATAATTATAACGCCTATCTAACAAAAATTAAACCATCAAATAAATATAAATATATGGATAAAATTGAATTAATAGAATCCTTAAATATTTTGATAAATCAAAATTATTTAAAAGTAGGGACATCTATATTTAGACAAGTAAAAGGTGTTCCAATGGGTGGTAATAGTAGCCCAATTATAGCTGACTTGTTTTTAAGCTTTATAGAATATGAATTTGTTCATAACTGTGTAAAAACTAAATCTAAACAATATAAATATATGAAATATATGTTTCGATACATTGATGATATATGTGTATTTAATTCTAATAATTTTTATTCAATTAGTGAGCACATTTATCCAGAAAGCCTTATTCTTAACAAAACCAATATTAATGATAAAGAAGGTGTATATCTAGATATGAACATTAAATTAACATTAACTAAAACTACTATTAATTTATATCGTAAAGATGACATATTTAAATTTACAAGAAACATATTTTTGCATGAGCATTCATGCATACCATATAATATAAAATATAATACATTAAATAATGAAATTTTAAGAATTGCAACAATTTGTAATGATATTGGCTTTCTTAAAAATCATTTAAATAATTTAATAGATACATATTTTAAACTAGGTTACTATAAAAATAACATCAAGCAGAAAATAGTAAAATATATAAATCAACACAATAATATAAAGAATAAATTTAAACTCTTAAGTGGCAAATTTTTATGGATGAATAATAAATAATATACTTTGCATTAGAATAAGATACTAGATAGTTATTTCAGAGGAAATACATCATTAGCATGTATTTGGCCCCGCTGCTATGTTGGGTAGAGGAGTTAGGGGCCGAAACCTGATAGCATAGCAGTTCCTCCTGATGACCTCTAATTCTTATTCTGATACAACGTCTGTTATTTATTAGTCAATTCATAAAAATGACGTTTATTTTAAATTTTATTTTTTATTTTTATTTTTTAACTTGATTAAAATTATAGAAAATCTAAAAACAATTATTAATTTTATTATTTAATTATTAAATTTTGATTTAGCATTATTATGTTTTGTTTATTTTATAATTATATAACAATACGTAGACTCAGTTAGCTGATTTAATTTCTTTCTCAGTGAATAATTTATGGTAAAATATGAAATCGAATTCGTACTAATAGGATCCTGTCAAGCAGTTAAACCAACAGGAAAACCTATATATATGCATTACAATGTCTCAAAACAATGTTTTTATACATGACTGCAATGTCCATTTTCGGAAAACAATGTTTTTATATTTATACAACTTTCTATACAACGTTTTCGGAAAACTTCAAGAGAGGAGCGCATAAACCTCTCTTAAAGAGAGGTCTACCAGGTCTTACCAGATATACCTTGTTAACAGGTCTATGAGGACTTGCTATCAGGTCTTATCAGGATGTAGACCTGGTAACAAGACTTGTTAAGTTGCAATGGCCAAAGTGCAAAGGATAAAATAAGGATCCAAAGGAAGATCCTCCTGTAGCAACTGATAGATTTAGCTTGATTTAGTAGAAAAGTAATTTAAGGGATACCGAAACTTATGAATCCCCCAAGGTATACCTTATTTCCTTTGAAAATAGCGTAATTCTACAGAGACTATGTCAGTGGAATAAATATTGATTATGACTCCCATAAAGGGTCAATATTTTTCCAGCAAATGTTCCAGTAGAGAATTGCTTCAAGAAAGATTTTGATTATTCTTAAAGTAATTTATACAGAACAATATAGACGCACAGGCAAGAAAACGTGTTTTACACTATTGGAAAAATATTTTACACTATTAAGTAATGACAGACAAATACGGTCGGAACATTACAGGTGTAATCATTTTCCGTAAAATGACAGCATAAAGATTTTTTCAAATTGAAAAAATGAGGATCTAAAGGAAAATCCTTCTGTAGCAACCGATAGATTCAGCTTGATTTAATAGAAAAGTAATTTAAGGGATACCGAAACTTATGAATCCACCAATATTATTTTAATAATTTTGTTATAATATTATTAAAATATTATATTCAAATCAGCTAACTGAGTCTACGTATTTTATACGATATATAAATTAAAATAATGCTAAATAAAATTTAAACAAATTTTTATTCTGATCAAACAATAAATCAAATCAGCTAACTGAGTCTACGTATTTAATATAATTATAAAATAAACAAAACATAATAATGCTTAAATCAAAATTTAATAATTAAATAATAAAATTAATAATTGTTTTTAGATTTTCTATAATTTAAATCAAGTTAAAATAAATGAAATTTAAAAGACATTTACAATGAAGGTGTTTATATGTGCCTTATATTACGAATCAAACTAGCTAACTTAGTCTACGTATTTAATATAATTTTAAAATAAACAAAACATAATAATATTAAGTAAAAATAAAAAATTGAAATTTAAAATAAACGTCATTTTTATGAATTGACTAATAAATAACAGACGTTGTATCAGAATAAGAATTAGAGGTCATCAGGAGGAACTGCTATGCTATCAGGTTTCGGCCCCTAACTCCTCTACCCAACATAGCAGCGGGGCCAAATACATGCTAATGATGTATTTCCTCTGAAATAACTATCTAGTATCTTATTCTAATGCAAAGTATATTATTTATTATCCATCCATAAAAATTTGCCACTTAAGAGTTTAAATTTATTCTTTATATTATTGTGTTGATTTATATATTTTACTATTTTCTGTTTGATGTTATTTTTATAGTAACCTAGTTTAAAATATGTATCTATTAAATTATTTAAATGATTTTGAAGAAAGCCAATATCATTACATATTGTTGCAATTCTTAAAATTTCATTATTTAATGTATTATATTTTATATTATATGGTATGCATGAATGCTCATGCAAAAATATGTTTCTTGTAAATTTAAATGTCATCTTTACGATATAAATTAATAGTAGTTTTAGTTAATGTTAATTTAATGTTCATATCTAGATATACACCTTCTTTATCATTAATATTGGTTTTGTCAGGAATAAGGCTTTCTGGATAAATTTGTTCACTAATTGAATAAAAATTGTTAGAATTAAATACACATATATCATCAATGTATCGAAACATATATTTCATATATTTATATAGTTTAGATTTAGTTTTTACACAGTTATAAACAAATTCATATTCTATAAAGCTTAAAAACAAGGTCAGCTATAATTGGGCTACTATTACCACTAATTGGAACAGCTTTTACTTGTCTAAATATAGATGTCCCTTTCTTTAAATAATTTTGATTTATTAACATATTTAAGGATTCTATTAATTCAATTTTATCCATATATTTATATTTAATTGATAGTTTAATTTTTTTAGATAGGCGTTATAACTATTATAACATATATATGTATATCTTCTTCCGGATATAAGATTAATAAATTTTTCAAATGCATCTTTAATATCTGCTAAATCTCGATTTGTATAAAGAGTACTAAAATCGTACGTATTTATATCCTGAAAATTTATTCCTTTTGTCTGTTCTAAAAATTCGTTTGTAGAATTAATACTGAAATAGGGTTTTATGCCTGTATTCATTTCGATTACCTTGCAATATAAAATCTTAATTCAAAATTAAGATTTTTGCAATCGCATTCAGTTTCTATGATGTTTCTTATATTATTGTTACATATTGATTTGAATTCTTTATTATATT
This sequence comes from Pomphorhynchus laevis, assembly GCA_012934845.2. Taxonomy (NCBI): domain Eukaryota; kingdom Metazoa; phylum Acanthocephala; class Palaeacanthocephala; order Echinorhynchida; family Pomphorhynchidae; genus Pomphorhynchus; species Pomphorhynchus laevis. The sequence goes on from WNNJ02000457.1 coordinate 139,226, forward strand.
ACAATATTTATGTAATTTTGGATTCAAATATAATATAGGTATACTTTTATTATCTGATTCAACCTTTATATCCTTTTTATCCATTATAGAACAGTGACTTGTAATAATTGTTTCAAAACTCAACTCACTACGTTCATATGTTGGATTTACATTTAAATCATTAGAATTAACCTCTTTCATTAGTATATCATAATAAAGCTTTTTGCATATGAAGACAAAGTTATTACTAGCTTTATCAATAGTTGTTATTATATAGTTATCCTTTAATTTAGTAAGTTCTTTATACATATCTTTATTAATTTTATCTTTCCTTTTATAATTGTTTGTTATTTTCATTTTATTTTTAATTTTATCAAATATATAATCTTTCCAAATGTTTATCTTAGATATATTCGAGCTTTCACTATTAATCAGCTTACTAAAGTAATCATTTAAGTTATTATATAACGAATTGTAAATTTTATTTTTTATTTTAATTTTATTAATTTTATCTTTCCTTTTGTAATTTTTTGTTATTTTCATTTTAAATTAACAAATTTCATTTGTTATTTTCATTTTACAATTCTTATTTAAATATTAATAACAATTATTTATTATTTATTATTATTTATTATTTAATTGTAAAATTTTGAAATTAAATATTATTACTTATTATGTTTAATGATTTAAGAAGATTTTAGATATTTTTTTTAAATTATGTTGTAATTATTTTATTGTTATTAAATAATAATTTAAATAATAATTAATTTTCTTAATGATAAAATAGCCGTTACTCTTGATTACCTCTAATCCTTATTCTGATACATCCTTTGCTATTTATTTGTTTATTCAGCATAATTGACTTTTGTTTTAAATTTTAATTTTAAATTTTAATTTAATTTGAATTGTAAAAAATCTTATCCATAAATAACACTAAGCAGAAGATAGTAAAATATATAAATCAACACAATAATATAAAGAATAAATTTAAACTCTTAAGTGGCAAATTTTTATGGATGGATAATAAATAATATACTTTGTATTAGAATAAGATACTAGATAGTTTTATCAGAGGAAATACATCATTAGCATGTATTTGGCCCCGCTGCTATGTTGGGTAGAATTTTGAAATTAGATATAATTACTTATGTTTAATAATTTTAGAAGATTTTAGATATTTATTTTTAAATTATGTTGTAATTATTTTATTATTAAATAATAATTTAAATAATAATTAATTTTCTTAATGATAACATAGCCGTTACTCTTCATGACCTCTAATCCTTATTCTGATACATCCTTTGCTATTTATTTGTTTATTCAGCATAATTGACTTTTGTTTTAAATTTTAATTTTAAATTTTAATTTTAAATTTTAATTTAATTTGAATTGTAAAAAATCTTATCCAAAAATATGTTATTTAATTTATTATATGTTAAATCTCAAAGAAATAAAATTAAAAATAATTTAATTATTCAAATACATTGTATGTTATTTATTAGTCAAATCATAAAAATTGATTTTTATTTAAAATTGTTTTTTATTATTAAAATTATCTAATAGCTTTTTAAATTATATCGTATAAAAACGGAATAAAAAATCGGTGTGTGGTGGATTCGAATTGCGAATAGTAGTTACCGCCCACACCAAATATAGAACACATTAATTGTGTAATTTGGTATATAAGCAAAATATAAACCAGCATTTCGGCGACAAGGAATCAGCAAAAGCAGTAAAAGGACCGAAACACGAAATGTAGGCGTGGGCTCACTGCTGATGAGGTCCACCCACGCTGATTGTAGTGTACAGTGATGCTGATAGGAATCAAACAACCACACGAGGATAATATCAAACCGACCAGTGAAGAATAGCGGCTCGTGTATGCAATATAATCACAATAGTAAAAAGACAGCTTACGGTTTACTGTCCAGTGAACATTTCGTATAAAAACGGAATAAAAAAATCGGTGTGTGGTAGATTCGAATTGCGAATAGTAGTTACCGCCCACACCAAATATAGAACACATTAATTGTGTAATTTGGTATATAAGCAAAATATAAACCAGCATTTCGGCGACAAGGAATCAGCAAAAGCAGTAAAAGGACCGAAACACGAAATGTAGGCGTGGGCTCACTGCTGATGAGGTCCACCCACGCTGATTGTAGTGTACAGTGATGCTGATAGGAATCAAACAACCACACGAGGATAATATCAAACCGACCAGTGAAGAATAGCGGCTCGTGTATGCAATATAATCACAATAGTAAAAAGACAGCTTACGGTTTACTGTCCAGTGAACATTTCGTATAAAAACGGAATAAAAAAATCGGTGTGTGGTGGATTCGAATTGCGAATAGTAGTTACCGCCCACACCAAATATAGAACACATTAATTGTGTAATTTGGTATATAAGCAAAATATAAACCAGCATTTCGGCGACAAGGAATCAGTAAAAGGACCGAAACACGAAATGTAGGCGTGGGCTCACTGCTGATGAGGTCCACCCACGCTGATTGTAGTGTACAGTGATGCTGATAGGAATCAAACAACCACACGAGGATAATATCAAACCGACCAGTGAAGAATAGCGGCTCGTGTATGCAATATAATCACAATAAATATAAATTCTATAAAAATCTGATATAATTATTTCTTATTTATCTATAATTTTATTTATATATGGTATAAATTATATATAAATTATACAATACCTTATATAACAATTAATAATTATTCATAATACGTCATTAGCATAAAATACGTAAATTTACTTAATAATTTATCAGATTATATTATAATCTGATATTATAATCTAGGTAGGAAGTCTGAATCATTTCCAGTAGGCGTTGGGCCTCGTCAAGGTTGTTCCTTGTCTCCACTTTTATTCCTTGCTTACTTGAACAAAATTACGAGACGGGCTGTTCTGACGGATGTCGGTCTTCAGTTTAGTTCCATCATGATACCATCTCTGGTTTTGCAGATGACGTTGTTTTTGTTGGCTTCTTGTCCTGATAAATTAAAATGCATACTAGATCGATTTATGATGGAATGCAAGCAGCAGGAATGTTGTAAGTACTTCCAAGCCTGTCTATATGTGTTCGTCTCGGATTCAACTGTCAATGTCAACCAGGATTGAGGAAAATGTTCTTCCTGATATGGAGGATTTCAAGTATCTTAGGGTATTCTTCTCGATTGATGGTAGGAACATCAAGTGGATTGAGAAGTGGATTTGTGCAGCCAACGCAGCAATGCGTTCTTTGTACAAGTCTGTCGTGGTGAAGCTGGAGTTGAGTCTTCAGATGAAGCTTTCGTTTTACCGCTTAATCTTTGTTGTTATCTTAACATATGGTCATGAGCTTTGGGCAATTACAAAAAAAGAAAATATCTCGGAAACAGGGGACCGATATGAAATTTCTCCGCGGTGGTAAATGCCCTTCAACGGCATTTCCCTAGATTTTAAAGGACCTATGCCAAGTACAAATCGTAACATCGATGACTATTATTTTAGTAGTCATCGATGAATACACAAAATTCTTATTTGCATTTCCGACGACCGACATCTCATCTTCTACGGACATTAATTGTTTTGTTGGTTAATTTCGACACTTTCGGTACAATTTACTCAAAACATTGTGTGTTCAAGATATCGGATAGAGGCGACCGAAATGATGTTAATTCGCGGCGTGGCCAGTCTTAGTCTTAAAGATAAATTTAGGAATTTGTTCATCCGGGATGGACTCGGAGTAAAGTTGCTGCTTCTCCACATCGAATAAAGTCAGCTGAGGTTGCTAGGACACTTCCTGAGGATGTCTAGATATCGCCTTCCTCTGAGGATTTTCTAGGCTGGACTCTCTCGAAAGAGACATCGAGGTAGAACGATACCGGTGACGAGATCAAATCTCAAAACTGGCCGATGGACGTTTTGGGCTATCTGAAAGAGAACTCTGGTCTGTCGCCCAGGATCGCGATGTCTGGAGTAGTTTGGTTCGTGCACTGCCTCCAAGACCCGACACCCGGACCAGTGGTTGACAAAAAATCTTGTACTTTTATTTTTTACTTGTCAAGAAATTGTTGATATTGTAACTATTATTTATTATTTATAATTATTTAATTATTTTTTATTTACTATTTTTAAATTGATAAAAGTATAAATTGTAGATATTGTTGTAACTATTATTTATTATTTATAATTATTTAATTATTTTTTATTTACTATTTTCAAATTGATAAATAGTATAAAATATGCTAGGTGATCTGATTTATTAGTTTAGCAACTGCCTGCTTTTTCATAAATAGATGTTAATTAATTTTACAGCTGAAAATACCAGCAAGAAACTCTTTATACATTACTACAAAGGTTTTCTTGAAATAAAATAATATCGAACTATTTTTTATATTTTTAAATAGTTAATTTAACATGTAATCAGTGCTATAAAATTGTTGAACTGTGATGTCAATCAATATATGCATAACGATGATTCGGTGGAATATCACATTTTGAATAGAGTAGTACACAAAGAGTGATACCTCTTTATATCACTCTTTCTTTAAGTAAATTATTGAAATAATTATTGGAGCAGGATCAAAGAAAGAAAGGACATGTTATTGGATATTTCGCTAACCTCTGTTTGCATCTTTAGACATCTGCAAAAAGTCTCTACTATGTCATCGCGAACTACAATTTTTTGACGATGCTAAATATGATTTCGCTAACATAGATTAGCGAAATATCAATTAAAATTTTTTCATTTTTTGATCCAGCTCCAATAATTCTTTACCAATAATGGATAATTCTCAACTATTTGAAAGTAAATTATTTAATCTTCTTACCTATAATGGCTATTAAAGCTGTACATATAAGGAATCGGCTTTCATTACGAATGTTCTTTTGCAAAGTAACCATTTTAATACAGAATTGAAACTGCGCAGGTGATAAAAATCCAAAAGTGAGATTAATTAGAAACGCTAGTTACGATATGGTGTTGTAAGTAATGAGGTGAATATAATAGGCATTTAGAGTTTGTACAAAAATGTAAAATTTTATCAGGGAATATTATGACGAAGTTACAGTAAAACGCGCATGTTTCATTTTAAAACAAAATAGTTAACTTATAGGTCGATATGGTCCATATCAGAATTAAAAAGAATCTTCAGATTAGTGATAAAAACGCATTATTACAAAGAAAAACAACGAAAATGTGTAAATCTGAGATTTTGTGAATTTTTAATATAAAATTCTTCGTTTCTATAAATTTACAAACTAAAAATTAAAAAATAACAGATTTCTGTTATTTATTAGTGGAGAGAGTGAAATAAAAAAATTTATTTAAACTTCGAATTTTCGATAGCCAACTGCTATCATCATCAGGATAAAAAAATTTTGGGTACAATTTTCATCAGGTACAATTTATTCTAATGATAGCAGTTGGCTATCAAATTAAAATTTAATTAATAAAATTAATTAATAAAATTAATTAAAATTTAATTAATTTTATTTAAATTTAAATTAATTTTATTTAGATTTCTGTTATTTATTAGTGGAGAGAAAGAAATACAAAGATAACTCAGTATGCGTATTTTATACTATTTATAAATTAAAAATAAATATAAACAATACAATTATATAAGATACTATGCAATTTATATTTATATAAAGTTTAGATTTAGAATTAAAATCAATATTTATAAATTGACTAATAAATAGTAAATAGTTAAATAGGGACCGTAGGTGCCAGTCGATTAAGTATTAAACTAGCACCTATTGCCAATTAGCCTCTTTGTGGAGCGTCCCAGGCAACGAATGTTCGACATTCGTCGATCAATGGCTAAATAATTGCACCACTGGCATCCGCCGTAGGGATAGTACTTTCATAGACAATCTAAGATCCCTCCGATGACACATACGGCGGATTAAACCATGGACGAAAGGGCGGAAGAGAGTTGCGGAGGCCTGCTTCCTAACGGTCGCGATGTTGGATAATCACAGCATATCGTCTCACCACTGGCCGGATGAGTTTTCATTGTCGGATGCTGTGTGACCAGGCAGTTGTACAGAAACAGCGAAAGAGACATCAACATCCGAAGCGGACGAGCCTTTATGTAGGAACGTGTAATGTCATCTCGTTTGCGAGGAAGATAGCAAAATTAGTTGGAGAGATTATTCGCATCGGTATAGAAATATTCGGAGTGACTTCTCTTTACTATTCTGGAACAGAAATTAAACTTTTAGATCAAGATTGAACATTGAACTATTCGGGAGTTACCAACGGAAAGCGACGGAAGGAGGGTCTAGGGATACTTACAAGTCTCCGGTTGTCGTTCGTGGTAGAGAGATTTAACCCAGTGATCGAAAGGCTAACGTCTCTGAAACTTATAGTCAAAGAGGGAAATGGGATAACTGTTGTGTGTATGCTCCAAACATTATCTCGGAATACGCGGTCTTCGTGGAAGATCTTCATACTCTGCTTGACAGTACTACTGTTAAAGATTATCTCATTCTATATGTTGACTTCAATGATCATGCTAGTAGCGACAGTAGCACTTGGAAGCGAGTGTTGGGGAGGAACGATTTCTTTTATCTGAATTCGAGTGGTGTTGAATTATTACACTTTTATTCTCGTAACAATGTGTGCATAACCAACATTATGTTTGAACAATAGGATATCCAAAGATGCACATGGCATCATGATTCTCTCACTCAAAGATCAATGATCGATTTTGTAATTGCTTTATCTGATCTGCGACGTTGTGTTCTGGAAACTCGTGCGAAGCAAGGGCTGAACTCTAAACCGATCACTACCTTGTAGTAAGTAAACTCTGATGGCTTTATCGGATGCTGACAAGCCCGGTAAACCCAAACGTTATGTGATCACGTGCTGGGAGCGTCTAGCAGATGTTTTTGTCAAAGAACGTTTTCCTAGCTACATCCAGGAGGACTTCTTTCAGTTGCCAGGAGAGGTGATGAATATTGATCAGGAATGGGGCAAGCCAGGATGTTCTGATCCTGGCTTGGCAAAGCAACTGTGAAAAGTTGTGGCTCAAAGACCTTAGGTGCTTGTCGCGGAGAGAATACTCGAACTGCTTGGTGGACAGCAACACTTAGAAATTTTGTCCAACAGAAGAAGCTGGCTTATAAGCACTTTGTCAGATAAATTAGTGGAAGCTGTAAACAAGTACCGAAGGGCAAAGAGAGCTTCAACTCGAGCAGTTACCGAAGCGAAGAATGCGGCTTGGGAGATGTTTGGAGAGCACTTAGAACATTATTATATGTCAGTTTGGAAGATGTTCTGAAAGACGGTCTGGAGTCTCCTTGATCCGATTGATATGCCTTCTATTGTAGCAGTCTAGACTTTAGAACCAACGGAAGCGCTCATCTCTTTGGAAGAAGTCATTACTGTTGTTAAAAAACTTAACAATCGGTACCACCACTGGGGTGGTGGTACCGATTGTTAAGAAAGCTGACTGAAGAGTGTGTTCCAATTATCGAGACATCATTCTTCTTAGCCAAACTGATAAGCTATTTGCTAAGATTCTTGAGTTAAGGATACGGCTTATAGTTGAGGGACAGTTGCTAGAGGAACAATGCGGCTTTCGCCCATGTCGTGGAATTACGGTCAGCTCTTTACTCTCTCAACTATCTTCGAACGGTCTTGGGAGTTCGCTAACCAGTCTACATGTGCTTTGTAGATTTGGAAAAGACGTTCGACCGAGTTCCGCGATAGAGGTTGTGGGATGTACTAGGTGATTATTGAGTACTACTATATCTTAAGGTAGCTGTGGTTTTTCTGTTTGAAAAAAAATATGAGTTGTGTTCGTGTTCTATGTAGGAAGTCGGAATCATTTTCAGTGGGCGTTGGGATTCGTCAGACTTGTCCTTTGTATCCAATTTTGTTCTTTGTTTACATAGACAAAATTACGAGTCTGCACTGACGAATGAATGTCTTCAGTTCGGTTCCAACAGGATACCATCAATGCATTTTGCAGATGATGTTGTCTTGTTGGCTTCTTGTCCTGAGGACTTACAATGCCTACTAGATGGAATTACGATGGAGTGCCAAGCATTGGGATGCTGGTTAGTACCTTCAAGGCTGTCTTTATGTGTTCGCCTCAGGTTCAGGTATCAATGTCAACCTAGATTGGAGGAAATGTACTTCCTGATGTACAAGACTTCAAGTATCTTGGGGTATTTTTCGTGGGATGGCAGGATATATTGATAAGCGGATATGTGTAGCTAATGCAGCAATGCGTTTTTTGTACAGGTATGTCGTGGTGAAGCGGGAGTTGAGTATTCTAGTGAAGCTTTCAGTTTACCGCCTAATCTTCGTTCATATCTTAACCTATGGTCATGATCTTTGAGTTATGACCGAAAGGATAAGATCTCGGTTACATGCGACCTAAATGATGTTTATTCGCGATGTGACCAGTCTAAGTCTTAAAGATAAGTTTAGGAATATGGTCATTCATGATGGACTCTGAGTAAAGTATCAGCTTCTGAACTCTTTGGGAAAATGACCTCGAGGTAGTCTTCGATACCTGTGGAGAGATCAAATCTCGAAACTGGCCGAAGACCACCTTGGGCTAACTAATGGAGAACTCTGGTATATCGCCCAGGATCGCTATGTCTGGAGTAGTTTGCTTGGTACACTGCCTCCACGACTCGTCAATATATCGTAATAAAGATTATTTTTTTGCATATGCTAGCTTTATCAATAGTTGTTATTATATAGTTATCCTTTAATTTAAAATTTCCTTATATGATCCAAGTCTTGTCTTAATAAGTTTTAATATAATTTTTAAGTTTTGTTAATTTCCACTAACGTCCGGACGGTATCGAGCTTATATGTACCCCCTCATGCACTAGAAGTAGCCATGCATAGAACGATCCTACGTTTTCAACGCAGACATATTACGCTTAAGAGCTACCCTCTGTTCTGGTTGCTTTCAGTCATGCGATTCGTTTAATTATGCGCAATGCTGTTGGGCCAATTCCGCCTGAGCATGAAAACACAAGTGGATCAAGTCTCAACATTCATGATTCGCTCCTCGTATTTTGATTTTTCCGGCTCCCATGATATCCGAATAGAGCTTGATCAAATTGAGAACACGATTCGGCATGATAATTGAATACTACGACTTCCATTAACGTCCACTCAAGCCGGTTCAAGTCTTGCTTTAGCGACACGTGTTGTAATGTGTTTTCCAGTGATTTTCTTGTCTTTGTAGACATGATTTCGTAGCTTCCACATGGCAAACTGTTGTTAATTTACAGGCAATTATGTCTCTGTTTTCATTATGCCGAATAATCGGCAATCCATCAAGCTGGCATGACAGAAGGTGTGAAAGACTCGACAATGCGTTGCAGACGCAATTTGACGGCAGCCCATCTAGAACCCATCCGTATCGGCTAGCCAAACCGTCTCTGAACTGGTTTTGCGAAAGAATGAACTTTTCCATTTCTAATGGATAAGTGCTTAGCTAAGCGGATGCCCAGCATGCTGTAGAAAACACTAAAGCCTTCTGCACAGTATTATATGACTTTACCATGGTATATGGAAGTATATGACTTTATAATGGCTAACGATGAATCATGCTCAATCTGCGATATGAATACTGGGTCCATTATTCCAATCCTACCTAGTCTTAGGGGATTGCTTAATATTACTGACATGGAATCGGAGAACTGGCATTTTGTAAGGACGGGAAATATGCCATGTAACAGCGAATTACGTAATGGAATCAAAATGTCCTCAGAACATTTGATTATCCAAAGAATGTGGGTCCATTTCCATTGTTGGGATTTTGATAGTCCGATAAAACTGATGTGTGAGCCTGAATCACATACATCACAGAGACGCCGAATTGATCGAATCCGGTGTTACAACTTAATACGTGTCTCTTTCTTTATGTAATCGGTTATACCAATGAAGGATCCTAAAATCCCAATCCCGTCATACTTTATTTTTATTCCATGAAGCATCTCTTCAATGTCGCTTTGTTGTTGGTAAAGCAGTAAACATGTTTTTAAAGGATTAACAAAGTAGCCAATTTTTGGCCCCATTTTCTGTATTAAATTCAATACACGTTTAATATCCTTGGCTGTTGACAAAATTCGCGTCATTGGCGAACCAGCTTTGTACTATATTTGGACATTCTTCTTGTATTTTACAGATCAGTGCTAGTGACGCCATTGCAAATGCAGTCATTGCAAGAGGGTGACCATGCGTTACACCATCTTTTGAATATATCCAATCACCACCCAGGACAAGGTGATCATTGACTGAATAAATTTTCTCGAAAACACAAACGAGCTCTAAGTATACGTACCTCAGACTATGAATGACTACCTTGCGATTTATACAATTGAGTGCATTACCTGCGTCGACGACGAGTAGACCAACATCCCTGTTTTACATAAATTCGCTTCGGACAGAATGAATTGCGAATTCCACTCCACTGAAATGCACATAGTTGATATACATCAGCAATGTCTTGCATATCGGATTCGATGTGATTAAGAATCGTTTTACTTATGATTATATTACTGACATCCGCAACGCCTTGCATATCGGATTTGATGTGATTATGAATCGGTTAACATATGAATCTACGACTGACGTCGGCAACTCCGATAAGACATATAACTCCGGATTTTCTGGATCGCGATTAGTATACATGCCACAAATGCCTCCAGTGTATCAGGGGAAACTTTTGTTGATGCTAGGTGAAAAGCAAATTTTGCTAGCGCATCTGCTAGCCTCGTGATTAATGGCAAAAGGCATTCCACATGCACATCAACAATAAAGCGTAAAGACAGGACGGCCTGTACCGCCTTAAGTTTAGACGAACGAATAATGTCAAGAAACATTGTTTTCTCGCACCTGGAAATAATTGATTGAGTAAAAAAGTGATTGCGAGAGGATACAAATTTTTCAAGTGTTCCTTCACTGTTAAAACGTCAATAATGTGTTGCGGTAAAGTGTCGCCGTGCATTCACAATATCAGAATATTCACAATACGGTAACAGCTTATACCTCATTTTAGTAAAATATTTACTTATATCTGATCCTATTATTTCTTTACTTTTAGAATTGTTTAAAAGTCCGGCTATTTTTATATTATCTATACATTTATTAATGAATTTTATGGTCAGTGTATATTTTTTATTATTAAGATTTCTTGTCCGATAATATTTAATATTTAATGATGATATTAAGGCCCATTTGCGGGTAACCTTTTAATTGTAATTTTTAATTGTATTAATTAATTGTATTAATTTTGGAATATATTTACTTAAATTTGATCCTATTATTTCTTTGATAAAAGAAATAATATTTCTTTGTCAAAAATAATATTAAAAGCTCACAAATAAATTAGCAATTATATTAAAAAAATGATCGAAAAGTGAAACAAAGGTATTGTATAAAAAGTGTAGCGTTCTGCTATTGGCTAATAGACAATTGGCTAATAATTGTAAATGAGTAAAAAATTGTTAATTGTTACTAATTATAATTAGTCCATTACAACTTGTTTTAAATAATTATTAGAGCTCTATCAAAGAAAGAGAAAATCTTTTTTGATATTTCGCTAACTTCTGTTAGCATCTCCAGAAATTTACAAATTGTTTCGTTACTATTTCTATATTATAGCCATTATCTGGCTGTCAATTCGATTTTCAAATTTTGGAATATCAAAATATAAATTTATAACTATAACTATTTAAATATATATAAATATATAGTATAATTATTATTCCACAGATGAGCGCAAATGTTTTCTACCCTGCAATTTAAATAAAATGCATATCTGTTTATATCAAATTGCTCAAAATTAATAGCACTTTATCATAGTTATCAACATCATGAGTCATTTGGATTCATTTTTCTTAAATCTACAATTTCGCGATATTTGCATAACCGACGTTATAAAGTAAAATTGTAATTTTGGAATTTATTTTAAATAGTTGATACTGATCCATTATTGATAAATAATTATTGGAGCTGGATCAACGGAAAGGAGAAATTATTTTTGATATTTCGCTAACTTCTGTTAGCATCTTCAGAAAATGTAGCGTTCTGCTATTGGCTAATAGATAGTATTATACCTTATTTTAAAGCTATAACAACTTATACCTTATTTTAGGAATATATTTACTTATATCTGATCCTATTATTTCTTTACTTTTGGAATTATTTAAAAGTCTTCCTATATTTATGTTATCTATACATTTATTAATCTACCGTTATTGTCCGATTTACATTACAATAACTGTCTATTATACAACTAAACCTATCATATTCGTCAATTAATCTCTTAAAAGTTGTTTAAAGAGATTAGTTTTTATCTCTTAAAAGTTGTTTTAATATTTCTAATTGTTCATTTATATACATATCTTTTTTAATATTTTTTAAGTCTATTTTTCTTATTAATCTTATTGCAATGACTTCTTGGCTTGCGTTTACCCGGATCATTATAATATAGTCTACATTATCGATTATTGACATTATACGGATAGGTTTTATTTCTTTTGTCAACATATGAATGTAGTGATTTAAGCTCTGTTTAATTTTTAAAAAAATTTTAATTGTTTGTTATTTTCATTTTATTTTTAATTTTATCAAATATATTAATCTTTCCAAATGTTTATCTTAGATATATTCGAGCTTTCACTATTAATCAGCTTACTAAAGTAATCATTTAAGTTATTATATAACGAATTGTAAATTTTATTTTTGTCGTTATTGTTATTTAATCTATATTTATACCCTTTTGATAGCAGCTTTCTTAATTCACAATTTTCAATTAATTCTAGATTATGGGTACATATATGTTTATTTATTTTATCAAAACTAAGACTTTTACAATTGCATTCTGTTTCCAGTTTCTAATATTATCGTTACATATGGATTTTAATTCTTTATTATAATTACAAATTTTTCGTCCTAATGGTGGTAGGAGTTTATACCTTATTTTAGGAATATATTTACTTAAATCTGACCCTATTATTTCTTTACTTTTAGAATTATTTAAAAGTCCGGCTATATTTATGTTATCTATACATTTATTAATGAAGTTTATGGTTAATGTATATTTTCTATTGTTATTATTTACATTTATTGTATGATTATAGTATTTTATTTTACAAAAGCTGTCCATTATACAACTTAGCCTATCATAGTCGTTAATTAATTTTTGATTTATTGAACAAATGATATCTTTAGAAAAACTTCTTATATTTACATAAAGATCTTTTAGCTTTTTATCTCTTAAAAGTTGTTTCAATATTTCTAATTCTACGTAAATATACTTATCTTTTATAATATGTTTTCTTTTTATTTTTATCGCCATGACTTCTTGTTTTATCGCCGTATCTTCTTCTTATTTTATATAATCTAATTTAATAATCTTTTTTTATAATCTATTTTAGGATAATATAATATTTTAATTTTTACATTTAGAATTATTTTAAAGTCTACTTTTGAATAGTCTACTTTTGAATAGTAGACTTTAATAGTCTACTTTTGAATTTTATTGTTATTATTAACATTTATTATCCGATTATAGTATTATAATTGTCCGATTATAATATGATATTATAATTATATTATTGTCCGATTATAATATTTATATTATATTAATAATGTATAATATGCATTAATAAATTTTTTATAATATTTTATTTTTTCAAAATAAAATTGAAAATATCAAGAGCAGCAGATGTGAAATAAAAGTGAAGTAATTAGCAAATTATGCAGATATGAGAAACAAATCAATTCCAAAGCACAGTTATATTGGAATGATCTAATGCCTGGTCATATCAAAACGTGCTCAGTCCAATATGTAATTACGCAAGCCTTAGTTCCGCGTAAGGTGATGACTGCCACACTGTGAGCTATCACAGTGTTATTTAGCTACTATTATTTTATAATTTTGTTATTTATTATATCTAAATTTTGTTTGTTGTATTAAAAAATAAAAAAAAATAAAAAAAAATATTTTTCTTGTAAATCTAAATATGTCATATTTACAATGTAAATTAAAATTAGTTTTAATTGATGTTAATTCATATCTAGATATATACCTTTTTTATCATTAATATTGGTTTTATCAAGAATGAGGCTACCTGGACACATTTTGAACACCTTGGCAACTGATTGAAAGGATGTTCCTCCTATTAAAACACCTTTTACTTGTCTAAATATAGATGTCCCAACTTTTAAATAATTTTGATTTATCAAAATATTTAAGGATTCTATTAATTTAATTTTATCCATATATTTATATTTACTTGATGGTTTAATTTTTGTTAGATAGGCGTTATAATTATTATAACATATATATGTATATCTTTTTCCGAATATAAGGTTAATTAATTTTACTAACGCTTCTTTAATATCTACTAAATCTAGATTTGTATAAAGAGTACTAAAATCGTATGTATTTATATTTTGAAAATTTATTCCTTTTGTCTGTTCTAAAAATTCTTTTGTAGAATTAATACTGAAATAGTGTTTTATACCAATATTAATTTTGCTTGCCCTACCAAATTTTTTGAAGTGTGCTTTTATTACTTTAAGTATTTTATTCATATAAACAGAAAGTAGATTTAATATATACATTTAAAAACACTACATATGAACCCAGATTTTATTACATTTTTATCTAATTTTGGATTCCAAATTACAAATAAGACTTTTGGAAAGAAAGAGAAAAAATCAGATTATAAATAAATAATAAATATTGAAAAAATAAATAAATATTACATAATTATAAAAGATATTTATAATATTTATTTATATAAAGTTGGAATTTAAAATTAAATCAATTTTTATAAATTAAATAATAAATTGTATACGATGTAAAAGGATTAAGAATTAGTCGTCATCAGAAAGAACTACTTCGTTATTATACACTATGATGTCATTACGATGTATTAGATACTTTAATTGACCTATAATCAAGTTCCAAGTGCTCTCCAATTTCTCCCAAGCCGCCTTTTTCGCTTCGGTAACTGCTCGGGCTAGAGCTCTCTTTGCTCTTAGGTACTTGTCTACAGCTTCCACTGATTTATCTGACAAAGTTGCCTTATAAGACAGCTTTTCTGTTAGACAAAATCTCAAACTGTTGGTGTCCACCAAGTAGTTTGAGTATTTCCTCTCCGACAAGCACCTAATGCCTTCGAGCCACAACTTTTAACAGTTGCTTTGGCAAGCGAGGATCTGAATATCTCCAATTTCTGATCAATGCTCTTCACCTCTTCTGGCAAAAGCACCTGCTAGATGATCCCATTACGCCCTCACACAACTTTTGGATTTACCATGCTTGTCTAGTATCTGATCATGCTATCAAAGTTTACTAACTACAACGTAGTGATCGGTTGACAGATCAGCTTCTCTCTTCACACGAGTATCCAGAACAAAACGTCGCAGATCAGATGAAACGATTTTAAAATCGATCATTGATCTTTGACTGAGAGAATCCTGATGCCATGTGCATCTTTGGATCTCCTTATGTTCAAGCATAGTGTTGGTTGTGCATAAATTGTTTCGAGAACAAAAGTGCAATAATTCAACACCACTCGCCTTCAGATCAGAAAGTCCGTTCCTCCCCAACACTCCCTTCCAAGTGCTACTGTCGCTACTAACATGAGCATTGAAGTCACCCAATAGAACGAGGGAATCTCCAACAGGAGTACTATCATGCAAAGCTTGAAGATCTTCTACGAAGGCTGCTTATTCCGAGATAATGTTGGGAGCATACACACAACAGTTATCCCGCTTTCCCTCTTTGATTAAAAGTTTAAGAAACGCTAGCCTTTCGTTCAATGGGTTAAATAAGCGCTTCCGTTGGTTCTAAAGTCTGTACTTCTACAATAGAAGGCATATCGATCGGATTAAGGAGACTCTACTATTGCTCTTTCCAACAACCAAAAATTTCTTCAATGTCAGTCAGCATAAATCCTGCTTTTTCATAGACAGCTGAGTTTTCTGCTTTCCTAGACGAAGATTCCTGATCGTCCTCTAGAACATCTTTGAAGCTGACTTATAATCAAGTTCTAAGTGCTCTCCAAACTTCTCCCAAGCCGCCTTCTTCGCTTCGGTAACTGCTCGAGCTGAAGCTCTCTTTCCCCTTCGGTACTTGTCTACAGCTTCCTCTGATTTATTAGACAAATTTGCCTTATAAGCCAGCTTCTTCTGTTGGACAAAATCTCTAACTGTTGGTATCCACCAAGCACTCCGAGTATTTCCGCGATAAGCACTTAATGCCTTCGAGCCACAACTTTTGACAGTTGCTTTGGCAAGTGATTATCTGGACATATCCCATTCCTGATCAATGCTCTTCACCTATTCTGGCAACCTAGAAAAGTCCTCTCGGATGTAGTCAGTAAACGTTATTTGACAGAAACATATGCTAGACGCTCCCATCACGCCCTCACACAACGTTTGGGTTTACGAGTTTTGTCTAGCATCATATTAGGCCATCGAAATTTACTAACTACAAGGTAGTGATCGGTTGACAGTTCAGCCCTTGCTTCGCACGAGTTTCCAGAACATAACGTCGCAGATCAGATAAAACGATTACAAAATCGATCATTGATTTTTGAGTGAGAGAATCCTGATGCCATGTGCATCTAAGGATGCCATGTGAATGACATGTGCATCCTTATGTTCAAACATGATGTTGGTTATGCACACATTGTTACAAGAACAAAAGTGTAATGATTAAACACCACTCGCGTTCATATTAAAGAATTCGTTCCTCCCCAACACTCACTTCCAAGTGCAACTGTCGCTACTATCATGAACATTAAAATAACCCAATAGAACGAGGGAATCTTCAACAGGGGTACTATCAAGCAGAGCCTGAAGATCTTCCACGAAGGCTGCGCATTCCGAGATAATGTTTGGAGCATACGCACACACAACAGTTATCCCTTTTTCCACTTTGACTATAAGTTTCAGAGACGTTAGCCTTTCGATCACCGGGTTAAATCTCTCTACCACCAACGACAACCGGGAACTTGTAAGTATCCTTACACCCGGTTGTCGTAGCTTTCCGTTGGTAACTTACGAATAATTCAAAATCCAACCTTTATCCAAAAGTTTAGTTCCAGTTCCAAAATAGTAAAATGAAGTCACTCCGGATATTTCTATACCGAATCGAATAATCTCTTCAACTAATTCTTGTATATTCCCCGCCAGCAAGATAACATTCCCCGTTCCTACATGAAGGCTAGTCCGCTTCGGATGTTGTCGCCTCTTTCGGTGTCTCCGTACAACTGCCTGATCACACGGCACCCGACAATGAAAACTCCTCCGGTCAGTGGTGAGTTGTCCATTGTTCTTCGCACTTGATTTATGTTTTGTAAATTTGTTGCTTGTCATTTTCATTTTCTTAGTTTGTTTGTTCGGTTATATCCCGTTCCCGATATCTTTTAATGATTCAACATCGCTACTGTAAGGAAACATGTCTCCGAGACTCTCTTCCGCCTTTTCGTCCATTGTCCAATCTATCGTTGGAGTCATCGGAGTGATTTTGTTTGTTCGGCTATTTCCCATTCTTAATATCCTTTGATGATACAACATCACTACTGTAAGGAAACAGGTCTCCGTGACTCTTCCGTCTTTTCGTCCATTGTCTAATCCGCCATTGAGTCATCGAAGAGATCTGAGATAGTCTATAAAAGAACTATCCCTACGGCTAATGCAAGCCGGCCAATTATTTAACCGTTGATCGACGAATGTCTAACATGCGTTGCCTCGGCCGCTCCACGAAGAGGTTACTTGGCAATTGGCGCCACTTAATACTTAATCGACTGGCACCTAGCTGCTTTTTTCATGTAATTATATTTCACATTAATATTACAATTTTACATCGATATGCTTGCCAATATTCATATTATAATTTTACACTTAGAAACATCAAATTGGATAGTTAAAATATCTACTAAATTAATGGAATAGCTTATAAATTAATAAATTTTAAATGCATAAATTTTAAATAGATGTTTTATATAGCTGGATTTCGTATCAAAAATTCTCATTTATAAAAATTTTATAACATTAAAGTAATTCATGACAAATATGACTGCTTGAATTTTGAAACATTAAATTTTATATTCTAGACTTTACCGCTACAGTTATCTACACGACTAGATAGCAAATCAGATCATATTTGTTTCACAATAAATGTGAATTTTTAAAATCAAGATTTTATGTTTGTTCCCTGTCGTTGAAAATATACCTTTCAATTTGCAGTTAAAAGTCAATTTTGATGAAATAGAAATATATTTTTTTCAATGAAAAGAGAAAACAATTTCGCAGGTGACGCTATTTTTTATTGTCTTTTTTTTGTAAGTCATGGAAAATTAGACTCTTGAAATGACGCATATAGTGTAGGCTAATAAAAATTAGGTTTTTAAATGCTCATTCTATTTATTGTAAAATATACCTTAAATTTAAATAAGTTCTAACATTTTGGAACAAACTCTTGTTTCTACCAAATGAATGAATCTAGCTTAAAGTTCAATGGTCATACAAGGGATCTTAATATCTTCGAACGGTTTGTCCTAAGTATGTTAAAGTTTGGTAAAATACCGAATCACTTAGCCGTAATAATGGACGGAAACAGAAGATACGCAAAATTTAATCAAATACCTACAAAGGAGGGGCATAGACACGGATCATTAAAATTGTTTGATTTACTTAAATGGTCATGTGCATTGGGTATTGAAATAATAACAGTGTATGCTTTTAGTTTGGAAAATTTCAAACGCGATCAGCAAGAAGTTTGTGATTTGTTTGATTTATTTTTAGACCGATTGAATTTGGTTTTACAAAAAATTGATGAGTGTAAGCAAAATAGACATGTAAACGACAAGTCAGTGCTTCAAGGATATCGTGTACGGTTTTGTGGAGATCAAGATCGACTGCCGGCTGAATTGCGATATAAAATTAAGAAACTTGAAGATAATATTTACTCAACAGAAAGTATTGACGGAAGCGACATGTTGCTAAATATTTGCATTTGCTATACATCCACAAACGATATATTTCGGGGCATTGATAAGCTACGAAGAGAAAGTCAATCGGACGACAACTTAATTTTACAAAAACTTAATTTAAACATGGTGAGTTTACTGTCTGCCGATTTCAGTGATATAGCTAACCCTGACATTATTCTTCGTACAGGAGGTAATGCGCGATTAAGCGAGTTTTTAGTATTTCAAAGCGCATTTTCACTATTATCATTCATTGAGACCACGTGGCCGCAATTGACTTTGTTCGAATTTTTATGTGCGATACTAAACTATCAATTGCATTACCCATTTATAAAACAGGCCAGTGAAATAGAAAAAGTTCACTTCAGACACAATGAACTGTTTAATCCAGCGTAAGCAAAAAAAGTGAAATATTAAAATAGTAATTATTGGTACACCAATAATCTGTTCTTTATTAATTCTCATTATTTTATTAAAACTTTACAAAATAATTTTAATGACTATTTTTTAAGATAGAAACAGAGAGCATTAAAGAATAAATAATTACAAAAGAGAAATAAATGTATATAGCATTTTTAATAATTGAAGAATTAGGGAAAGATTACTAGTAATAATTAATTAATAATTAATTAATTATTAATTTAATAATTAATTTAATTAATAAATTAATTAATAATTGATTAAAGATTACTAGTAATTAAAACAATTTAGATCAGCTAACTATGTATTTTATATTATTTATAAATTAAAAATAACGCTAAATAATAAATAATTAAATAATAAATAATTATAGATAATAAATAATTGTTATATAAGATTGTTTATAATTAGAGATAATTTAACTATTTTGTATAAGATTTTCAAGTTAAAATTTAAAATAGAAATTTAAAATAAAAATCAATTTTTATGAATTGACTAATAAATAATAGACGATGTATCAGAATAAGGACTAGAAGTCTCTATTCCACTACCCAACATAGCAAAGGGGCCAAATACGTGAATTTTCTCCGATGAAATTTGATTATCTAGTATAGTATTCTAATATCGTATTCCATACATACAAATTTCTCGCTAATGATTTTAAATTTATTTTTAATATTATTAAGTCGATTTATATATTTTGCTATTTTCTGTTTGAAAATATATAGTAGCCGAAAAAATGATCAAATGATTCTGAAGAAAGCCAATATCATTACATATTGTTGCAATTCTTAAAATTTCATTATTTAATGTATTATATTTTATATTATATGGTATGCATGAATGCTCATGCAAAAATATGTTTCTTGTAAATTTAAATATGTCATCATTACGATTTAAATTAAAAATAGTTTTAGTTAATGTTAATTTAATGTTCATATCTAGATATATACCTTCTTTATCATCAATATTGGTTTTGTTAAGAATGAGGCTATTTAAATAAATTTGTTCGTTTATTGCAGGGGTGTCAAACATACGTCCCGCGAGAGGCATTTGTGAGGAAGCGAGATTTTTTTATTAATCTTTCTACTTTACAAATTATTTGTGATTTTGTTTAATATTTTTACAATTTGCAACATTTTGAGTTGTTATTAATACAGTTATAACAATTTAGGAACTTATATTTTGGAACTACATAACATTTTTGCTGTGATAAAATTTAAAAATATTTAAGAGAATAAAATGGGTATACTTAAAATACCCTATTTTAAGTCTTATGCATGTTTGGAAAAATCTATCTATGTGAAAACTTTTTTCATGTATGTAGCTTAATAAATACATCTTCAGATCTAGGTTGTCAAAACAAATTTATCTTCCATTATGGAAATTTCTTGCACACAAAAATTTATTCCTTACAGTTTAATTGAAGAAAAGACTCGCCGTCAATCTTCAAGTAAAAAAATAAATGGCAAATTAAAAAAATTAATTTAAATTAATTATCTAAACGTTTTTGATTGTCATCCAATCAAAAATTTGATTGGATGACAATCAAAATTTATACTAGCAAATTTGATATGTGCGGCCCGCGAGATTGAAATTAATTAAAATACGGCCCGCCGAATTTGTCTAAAACCCCTGGTTTATTGAATAAAAATTAGTTAAATAATTAGTGTATAATGTCGTGTATAATTAGTTATACACGACATTTGATATTGTAATACACTTAATATCGTAATATTTGGGTGTAATATTGATACACTCAAATATTGTAAATGTTTAGTTTAAAAGTTAAAAAAATCGCTGACTGCCCCATCACAAGTTGTCATTAACCCTGTAGACACCTATAACGCAATTGCAAATTTATAACCGGAACTTTAATAAAAAGAAGAACTAAATTTAGCTCATAAAAGAACTAAAATATATAATTATATTATATTTATATATTATATATTAAATTTAATAATTATAATTATTAAATTATATATATATATTAATACCACAATCAGCAAAATTTCAGCTCACAGATGCAATCAAGTTAAATTACAAAAATATATCTGAATATTTTTATTGCTGTTCATTTCTTCTAAAATGATAATTACAATGGTGGTACAGATTGTCGTATGCTAATGAGTGCCTGAAAATGCGCCCAATTAGACGAATTCTGATTTGGTGGATCAGATTTTACGTAAAATGATTGAACACAGCAACATCTTGAAATAAGCAATTGAATTCAACATCAACTCACACATCATTATTATTGGAAGTTTATTCGTTTTCGGAAGCGTCATGGCTGTCTACTGTTTTTGAATCAGGTTCCGTCTCGACAGCATTGCATACTTTCGTGAGTTCATATGCAAGGATTCCTCGGTCTTGCCTGGGGCACTGACCATTTTGCCGGTTAACATATGTTGAAATTGATCACCAAGTCCGCAGAAAAATCTTTTGTTTTGCACGCCTAGTAAATCCCAACCATATCAAAAGGAGACGGATCACTAAATTCCTTCAAGAAAGATAGAAATTATCGTCTCGAAAGGGAAGGATGCTAAGGATGAAGGAGGCCTAACTTCACATGCAAATTCGAATGCTCACGTAGTCATATTGGGTATATCTTTTCTAAGTTCGTCTATTTGTTTAATGCAAATATAATCACGAGGTATCGAATGCATTACATGCTTTTATGCTGCGTTTAAATTACATTTCATAGGATTAGAAAAGTCGGGTTTTGCATCGCAAAACTCGGATATTCGAATTGCAGTTCTGGATGCATAAAGAGAGAGCATAAAATCGATAAAATTAAACATTCAACTAATGGTGTTTGTAGCGATGTTAATGAGGATCATCAAAATAATTAATAAAGTGGTTTAATCGTAAACCACTACTTTCAAATGGTAAGCCTCTTATCGAGGGAACCAAATGCGTTGCTTTGCGTAGCACATTTTCATTATTCGTTTGCTCAGTTTTTGATTGAGGATGTATGGCTTGCGATGCATATAACACGTGACTCAGAATCAACGATTTAAAAAGTGGTTTAAATGACGGAATGTCAAATCTGCGAATAGTTCTGCGTGGCATAGCAAGAATTTGTAAGCACTTAGTTTTGACTGCAGCGGAGTTGATGTTTAAGTCATCTGTTATTATTACACCTAGGTTCTTGTAAGAGTTGACCACGTTTATTTGCCTTCCGCTTACTTCATAGTTTGCAATATGTCGCCTGCGTCCACATGAGCATATAAATGTGCATATGAGCACATTTTCTGGGTTTATAGTCAGATTCGTTGCACCTGCCCTATATTATTATAATTATTTTAATTATTATATAAATATAATAATTAAAATATGATAGTTGTCAAAGCAAGAAAATCTTGAAGTTTAAAACTGGATCAACGAAAATCAGATTATTTTTATCGATAGCTGTTGCCAGCATCATCGAAAACAAATAATTCAATTTATTAATTTTTAAGATGTCGTTAAAATTTGTTCAATTTATATTCAACAGTACACAATCGCCGCCATTTAATTGTTACATTGAGTTGGTAACGTGAATGTTATATTAAGCAACTTGCAAGTAAATGAACAATTCGGTATTGTAACCATCCGCTATCAAAAGTAGGCATCGCAAAACTCGGATATTCGAATTGCAGTTCTGGATGCATAATCGGCAAAAAGAGCAAAATCGGTCATTCACGACACTCCATGTTCAAACATGGAGTGTCGTTAAAATTAAACATTCAACTAATGGTGTTTGTAGCGGTGACTAATAATAATAAATTTAATTTAATTAATAATTAAATTATTATTTGATAATAAAAAAGCTTTCCAGATTGAAAGTTAAAAAAGAATTATAATTCTTCTTTGATATTTTGTTTTTTTGAGCAATTTTCTAATAAAAATATGTTGTTTTTCTTAAATTATTTGATATCTAAAGCACATAACACGTAGACTCAGTTAACTGCTCTAAATTGCGAAAAGACAATTCAAGTTCTGGGTTTCTAGTAAAGAGAACAAAATTGATCATTCGAGCATTGACAATTTTAATGGTGTTTGTAGCGGTGTTAATGAGGATAGACTGTAGAGCATTGCCCGTAAGTAATGCAACACTTCCACGGTGTAGATTCAGTTAAGCAAGTGAATGCAACATGATGATCATAATTAGTTAGTCCAGTCAATCGATTAGCAAATAATATCCATTTATAAATTGTCTTTTCACACAACACTTCGTTGACTATCGGAGTACACAAGATCATTAAACAACT
This sequence comes from Pomphorhynchus laevis, assembly GCA_012934845.2. Lineage (NCBI taxonomy): Eukaryota > Metazoa > Acanthocephala > Palaeacanthocephala > Echinorhynchida > Pomphorhynchidae > Pomphorhynchus > Pomphorhynchus laevis. The sequence goes on from WNNJ02000457.1 coordinate 162,875, forward strand.
ATACATTACCAGGGGTTGATGAAAAAACGAAAGGAATGTTTTCAGACTTTGAGAGGAGAAGCAATTTTGATTTTGTCGAGTTTTAATAAGTGAAGGAATTTGGTCCTTCAATACTAAACTTATGAATCAGATCAGATAACTGAGTGTACGTATTTCATAATTCTATATACAAATTAAAAACAATGATAAATAAATAATAATTCATAACAAATAATACATAATTATATAACATTTTATATAATTTATATTTATTGAAATTTTGATAACGATTTTTATTCTGTATGCTGCTTTAATACTATCTATAAGCTAGCAGCAGTAAGCAACATTTTAGTATTGGTGGACCTCGTCAGCAACTGATCAAATACATACGTATCACGTTTCGGTCCTTTTTAATGTTGGCTGACGATCACTCGACTCGTAGTCGGTTTACAAATGTCATATTTAAAAAAAAGCATTCAAATTCTAAAAATTGTGGATCTTATTCGTCGTTTGGACTTAAATGTTTCATGGCCACCAATTGTTTTGATCTGTAATCCAAATTTAAATCGATGACTATTTTTATCCTTAAGTCTTTTAATATTGAATCTATAAGGATAAAAAAGGGTTAACTATCTATTCAACTAGTCATATATATTTGTTTTCTAATTTTAAATTAATTTAATTGTGCAGTCATTGTTAAAGTTGAAATGTTTTGATGTCACTGCACGCTACTTTAATCCTATCTATAAGCCAACATCAGTACGCTACATTTCAATATTTATCATTAATATTGGTTTTATAAAAAAACCCAATATGGGTGGTAATAGTAGCCCAATTATAGCTGACTTGTTTATAAACTTTATAGAATATGAATTTGTTCATAACTGTGTAAAAACTAAATCTAAACAATGTAGATATATGAAATATGTTTCGATACATCGATGATATATGTGTATTTAATTCTAATAATTTTATATTCAATTAGTGAGCACATTTATCCAGAAAGCCTTATTCTTAACAAAACCAATATTAATGATAAAGAAGGTGTATATCTAGATATTAACATTAAATTAACATTAACTAAAACTACTATTAATTTATATCGTAAAGATGACATATTTAAATTTACAAGAAACATATTTTTGCATGAGCATTCATGCATACCATATAATATAAAATATAATACATTTAATAATGAAATTTTAAGAATTGCAACAATATGTAATGATATTGGCTTTCTTCAAAATCATTGAAATAATTTAATAGATACATATTTTAAACTAGGTTCACTATAAAAATAACATCAAGCAGAAAATAGTAAAATATATAAATCAACACAATAATATAAAGAATAAATTTAAACTGTTGAGTGCCAAATTTTTATGGATGGATAATAAATAATATACTTTGTATTAGAATAAGATACTAGATAGTTATTTCAGAGGAAATACATCATTAGCATGTATTTGCCCCCGCTGCTATGTTGGGTAAAAGAGTCAGGGGCCGAAACCTGATAGCATAGCAGTTCCTCCTGTTGAACTCTACATTTGCTATTTTCTTTTTACAATCCTTTTTTAAATATTAATAACAATTATTTATTATTTATTATTATTTATTATTTAATTGTAAAATTTTGAAATTAAATATTATTACTTATTATGTTTAATAATTTTAGAAGATTTTAGATATTTTTTTTAAATTATGTTGTAATTATTTTATTGTTATTAAATAATAATTTAAATAATAATTAATTTTCTTAATGATAACATAGCCGTTACTCTTCATGACCTCTAATCCTTATTCTGATACATCCTTTGCTATTTATTTGTTTATTCAGCATAATTGACTTTTGTTTTAAATTTTAATTTTAAATTTTAATTTAAAATAAATTGTAAAAAATCTTATCCAAAAATATGTTATTTAATTTATTATATGTTAAATCTCAAAGAAATAAAATTAAAAATAATTTAATTATTCAAATACATTGTATGTTATTTATTAGTCAAATCATAAAAATTGATTTTTATTTTAAATTGGTTTTTATTATTAAAATTATCTAATGGCTTTTTAAATTATATCGACCGTTATTTATTGTTCAATTCATAAAAATTGACTTTTATTTTTTTAATTATTTATTATGATCTTATCATAATCAGCACGAGTTGGTTATAAAATAATATAAATTTAAAATACTAATATTTTCATAATTTTGATTTATATAACATCATCAACATCAGTGTGGTGATGCTTTTGTTCTGCAATTATACGATTTAATTATTAAATCCATATATATTGAGTGTAGGATGAAGTACCCGCAACACTTATCATTATACTATAAATATAAATTCTATAAAAATCTGATATAATTATTTATTATTTATCTATAATTTTATTTATATATGGTATAAATTATATATAAATTATACAATACCTTATATAACAATTAATAATTATTCATAATACGTCATTAGTATAAAATACGTAAATTTACTTAATAATTTATCAGATTATATTATAATCTGATATTATAATCTAGGTAGGAAGTCTGAATCATTTCCAGTAGGCGTTGGGCTTCGTCAAGGTTGTCCTTTGTCTCCACTTTTATTCCTTGCTTACTTGAACAAAATTACGAGACGGGCTGTTCTGACGGATGTCGGTCTTCAGTTTAGTTCCATCATGATACCATCTCTGGTTTTGCAGATGACGTCGTTTTTGTTGGCTTCTTGTCCTGATAACTTAAAAGCTCCTACTACCATTAGGACAATAGAAAATATACATTAACCATAAACTTCATTAATAAATGTATAGATAACATAAATATAGCCGGACTTTTAAATAATTCTAAAAGTAAAGAAATAATAGGGTCAGATTTAAGTAAATATATTCCTAAAATAAGGTATAAACTCCTACCACCATTAGGACGAAAAATTTGTAATTATAATAAAGAATAAAAATAAATATGTAACGATAATATTAGAAACATAATGGAAACAGAATGCAATTGCAAGTCTTAATTCCTACCTCTGGTAGGAATAGTGATGTTATAAATAATAACTAAACTAGGTGGCGACACCGAAAAAGCAACGTTGAAAATTATGACTTAAAAGTTACATATACTCAACAATATTGGAAAAATACGTAAGTACTAATGATTTCAATTTTAGATCTTTTAAATGTAACAGAAAAAATTGTATAGTTTGTGATGTTATAAATAATAATAATTGTATTGTAAGTAATACGACAAACAAATATTTTTCATTAAATATTAATAATAATTGTAACTGCAATACCGCAATCTAATACAATGTACATGTGGATCAATATTGCAGATCAATATATTTATTGATCTGTTTAGAGATTAATTTATTAGTTTATTTCACTTTTAGATTAAAAACTTTTCCTGATGATGGCTACAATTGATAGTCGAAATATTAAACCAACAAATTTTGTGTTTTTATTCTTTTTGCGTATATATTCACGAATTATTTATTATAAATTAATAGAATCACAACAACAGTTATTCAAAAATATCATTAAGTCCATTAAATGTTAAAAACTAGGTTTAGTCAACACATATATAATATACAGCACATTTGGGCAAACGTCGGCCCGCCGAGCATTTTTATCTGGCCCGCTAAGAGAATTTGAATATTTTATATCCTAATTGTTCAATGATACATTAGTTATAGATTAGCATTTTCCATGATGGATATAGACACATCCGGCCCATAGTAATACTCTTATTGTTTTAGCTCTATCATTATTCCTTTTAGTTTTGGTCTTATTGTTTTAGCTCTATCATTATTCCTTTTAGTTTTAGTCTTATTTATTCAACTTGGAATATCTATTTATTTTTTTAGAATTTTACCCCTAAATGGGTATAGATAAAAGAAGAAAAGTGGATGAAGAAAATCAACAATATCAAGATTTTTGGACTGAAGAATATTATTTTATTCTTCATAATGAGGTTCCGGTATGTTTGATATGCAATATGTCTATGTAGGTTTGTCAAGGAATACAGTTTAAAAAGACATATTAATTCTAAGCATCAAGTGAAGCAAACTATTAAAGGGCAGCAGCTAAAAGAGGATGTGGAAAAATATAAACAAAATTTGTACTCTCAGCAACAAATGTTTAGCAATATAAATGCACAATGTTTTAGGAATGTAAAAGCCAGTTTTTTGATTAGTAAAAAATTGCTAAACATTCAAAGTCTTTTTTCGGTGGTGAATTTATCAAGGAAACTAGATGAAAATATATCAAGGCTTACTATTGAATTTATTGAATTTATCAAGGCTTACTAGATGTTGCAGAGTTGGTGTGTTCACAAAACAAAAAAGACTTTGAATCTATTAGTCTGTCGAGGCGTACAGTTTCTAGAAAGATAGAGATGATGGCAGAGGGCATAGAAAAAAGTTTAAAAGAAAGAATTAAGAAATAGTATGCTTTTCAAAAGCATTAAATAATAGTACTGATGCATCTAATACCGCATAGATGGCTATATTTATTCAAGGAGTGGATTCCGACTTTAATATAATAGAGGAGTTATTAGCACTTGCACCTTTAAAGGGAACTACTACTGGCGAAGATATATTTAAAACAGTGGATATGATTTTTACTAAATCTGGGGTCAGGTGGAGGTTACTCATTGGTATATGCACCGATGGAGCTCCTGCAATGGTAGGTGCACAAAATGGATTTATGGGAATAGTTCGTAAACGGGCAAAAGAGCTACAAATAAACACAAACGACTTAACGATTTTTCACTGTGTCATAATCAATAAATCAATAAATTTTGCGGATGTTATGTCAAGGTTGTGTCAAGTATCAATTTTATTAAATCCCGGGCACTAAACATAAATTTAAAGAATACTTGGCAGATATAGTTTCTGGGTGTGAAGATGTATGTTACTGTGAAGAAGAGAAATATCCAAACTTGCGAGCCTTAGCAAAAAATGATTTCTCTTTTCAGTAGTACATATATATGTGAACAATTTTTTTCGAGGATGAAATTTAATGAAACAAAAAATCGTACAAGAATAACTGACGAGCACCTAGAAAACATACTAAGCTTGTGTTTGAGTAATATAAATATTAATATTGATGACCTCGTGACTCAAGTTCAAAAAAATCGTGTTAATTCCTTTTTGATAAATATACTTTAAAATTCATGCTGTGCTTAAGAATATTGGAATTTATTTTTAATTAAAATTTGTATTCATTAAAGATGATACTGTGTTTTGGTAAAATCCGTTAATTTATAAATTGATCCGGCCCCTCAAGTACCTCGATGATAGAAATATGGCAATCAGGATGTCCAAGCTTGCCCATCCCTGATATATAGCATAATAGTCAAACTATATTTCATAAACATATAGGGTATTTTTGTATCTAAATGCCATTCCCAGAAAAAAGAAATTGAATATTTCTTCGATATTCCCTCCAAAATGTATCATTCCGTTTCAAAACATATAGGGTATGTATAGGATATATACCCTATATGGATATATATCCATATATATCTTATATAGGATATAGGATATTGTACATTATTTATTTTAGAATATATTATCGAAGAAAACATAACAATATTAAATCAAAAACTATTAGAAAAAGAAGATTTTTGAATTAAAACGCTTAATTCCATGTATCTATTAGGATTGAATGAGTGGTATAAAGAATTGGCAGAAGTAGTATGGTAAATAATAAACAACTATATTATAATAATCCGGTTAAATGCAAACCAGGAAGTCATTGTGATAAAAGGCATAGGAAAAATAAACTTAAAAATATTAAAAAAGATATGTATTTATACGAACAATTAGAAATATTAAAACAACTTTTAAGAGAAAATAAGCCAAAGGATCTTTATGTAAATATAAGAAGTTTTTCTATAATTTGTTCAACAAATCAAAAATTAATTAACGACTATGATAGGCTAAGTTGTATAATAGACAGTTATTGTAATACAAAATACTATAATCGTACAATAAATGTTAATAATAACAATAGAAAATATACATTAACCATAAACTTCATTAATAAATGTATAGATAACATAAATATAGCCAGAATTTTAAATAAATCTAAAAGTAAAGAAATAATAGGATCCGATATAAGTAAATATATTCCTAAAATAAGGTATAAGTTGTTACCGCAATTGGGACGAAAAATTTGTAATTATAATAAAGAATTGAAATAAATATGTAACGATAATATTAGAAACATTATAGAAACAGAATGCAATTGCAAGTCTTTATTTTGATAAAATAAATGAACATATATGCACTCATAATCTAGAATAAATCGAAAACAATGAATTAAGGAAAATGCAATTAAACTTACTAAATTAAAGCATAACTATATAATAACATCTATTAATAAAGCTAGTAATAACTTTGTCTTCATATGCAAAAAGCTTTATTGTGATATACTAATGAAAGAGGTTAATTCTAATGATTTAAATGTAAATCCAACATATGAACGTAGTGAGTTGAGTTTAGAAACAATTATTACAAGTCACTGTTCTATAATGGATAAAAAGGGTATAAAGGTTGAATTAGATAATAAAACTATACCTATATTATATTGGAATTCAAAATTACATAAACAATCCAATAAAACCTAGGTTCATATGTAGTGCTTTTAAATGTACATTAAAACCACTTTTTGTCTATATGAATAAAATACTTAAAGTATTTTAAGTATTTTATATTATAAAATATTGTTTCTAAACTTAACTCGCTGCGTTCATATGTTGGATTTACATTTAAATCATTAGAATTAACCTCTTTCAATAGTATATCATAACAAAGCTTTTCGCATATGAAGACAAAGTTATTACTAGCTTTATCAATAGTTGTTATTATATAGTTATGCTATATAATAGCATAACTATATTTTAGAAACTATTACCCTACAATATTTTAAAAAATATTGTAGGGTAATAGAAATTTATACTGGTATAACTACACTTTAAAAAAAGCTAATAAATAGCTAGGTCGCGTAGCGCGTGGGGTGAAGGTGGTAGATCTATATAGATGTTGTTTCATTCTGCAACAGCCTTAAGCAGGGCAGCCCCCTGTCAGATGCCGCTGGCTGACCGTTGTAAGTTTAGTCTGAGTCAACTAAACTAGGTCGCGACACCGAAAAAGCAACGTTAAAAATTATGACTTAAAAGTTACATGTACTCAACCATATTGGAAAAATACGTAAGTACTAATGATTTCAATTTTAGATCTTTTAAATGTAACAGAAAAATTGTATAGTTTGTGATGTTATAAATAATAATAATTGTATTGTAAGTAATACGACAAACAAATGTTTTTCATTAAATATTAATAATAATTGTAACTGCAATACCGCAGTTGTGGTGTATCTAATACAATGCACATGTGGATTGCAATATATAGGAAAAACATATCGAATGTTAAAAACCAGGTTTAGGCAACACATATAATATACAGCATAATAGTCAAACTATATTTCATAAACATATGAGATTAATAGGACATGATATTAAAAACTGTAAATTATTTATTTTAGAACATATTATCGAAGAAAACATATCAATATTAAATCAAAAACTATTAGAAAAAGAAGATTTTTGGATTAAAACGCTTAATTCCATGTACCCATTAGGATTGAATGACGTGGTACAAGGAATTGGCAGAAGTAGTATAATATATAATAAACAACTATATTATAATAATCCGGTTAAACGCAAACCAAGAAGTCATGGTGATAAAAGGAATAGGAAAAATAGAGTTAAAAATATTAAAAAAGATATGTATATAAATGAACAATTAGAAATATTGAAACAACTTTTAAGAGATAATAAGCTAAAAGATCTTTATGTAAATATAAGAAGTTTTTCTAAAGATATCATATGTTCAATAAATCAAAAATTAATTAACGACTATGATAGGCTAAGTTGTATAATAGACAGTTATTGTAATACAAAATACTATAATCGTACAATAAATGTAAATAATAACAATAGAAAATATACATTAACCATAAACTTCATTAATAAATGTATAGATAACATAAATATAGCCGGACTTTTAAATAATTCTAAAAGTAAAGAAATAATAGGGTCAGATTTAAGTAAATATATTCCTAAAATAAGGTATAAATTCCTACCACCATTAGGACGAAAAATTTGTAATTATAATAAAGAATTAAAATCAATATGTAACGATAATATTAGAAACATAATGGAAACAGAATGCAATTGTAAAAGTCTTAGTTTTGATAAAATAAATGAACATATATGTACCCATAATCTAGAATTAATTGAAAATTGTGAATTAAGAAAGCTGCTATCAAAAGGGTATAAATATAGATTAAATAATAACAACGACAAAAATAAAATTTACAGTTCGTTATATAATAACTTAAATGATTACTTTAGTAAGCTGATTAATAGTGAAAGCTCGAATATATCTAAGATAAAAATTTGGAAAGATTATATATTTGATAAAATTAAAAATAAAATGAAAATAACAAACAATTATAAAAGGAAAGATAAAATTAATAAAGATATGTATAAAGAACTTACTAAATTAAAGGATAACTATATAATAACAACTATTGATAAAGCTAGTAATAACTTTGTCTTCATATGCAAAAAGCTTTATTATGATATACTAATGAAAGAGGTTAATTCTAATGATTTAAATGTAAATCCAACATATGAACGTAGTGAGTTGAGTTTAGAAACAATTATTACAAGTCACTGTTCTATAATGGATAAAAAGGGTATAAAGGTTGAATTAGATAATAAAACTATACCTATATTATATTGGAATCCAAAATTACATAAAAATCCAATAAAACCTAGGTTCATATGTAGTGCGTTTAAATGTACATTAAAACCACTTTCTGTCTATATGAATAAAATACTTAAAGTAATTAAAGCACATTTTAAAAAATATTGCAAGGTAATCGAAATTAATACTGGTATAAAACACTATTTCAGTATTAATTCTACAAAAGAATTTTTAGAACAGACAAAAGGAATAAATTTTCAAAATATAAATACATACGATTTTAGTACGCTTTATACAAATCTAGATTTAGTAGATATTAAAGAAGCGTTAGTAAAATTAATTAATCTTATATTCGGAAAAAGATATACATATATATGTTATAATAATTATAACGCCTATCTAACAAAAATTAAACCATCAAATAAATATAAATATATGGATAAAATTGAATTAATAGAATCCTTAAATATTTTGATAAATCAAAATTATTTAAAAGTAGGGACATCTATATTTAGACAAGTAAAAGGTGTTCCAATGGGTGGTAATAGTAGCCCAATTATAGCTGACTTGTTTTTAAGCTTTATAGAATATGAATTTGTTCATAACTGTGTAAAAACTAAATCTAAACAATATAAATATATGAAATATATGTTTCGATACATTGATGATATATGTGTATTTAATTCTAATAATTTTTATTCAATTAGTGAGCACATTTATCCAGAAAGCCTTATTCTTAACAAAACCAATATTAATGATAAAGAAGGTGTATATCTAGATATGAACATTAAATTAACATTAACTAAAACTACTATTAATTTATATCGTAAAGATGACATATTTAAATTTACAAGAAACATATTTTTGCATGAGCATTCATGCATACCATATAATATAAAATATAATACATTAAATAATGAAATTTTAAGAATTGCAACAATATGTAACGATATTGGCTTTCTTCAAAATCATTTAAATAATTTAATAGATACATATTTTAAACTAGGTTACTATAAAAATAACATCAAGCAGAAAATAGTAAAATATATAAATCAACACAATAATATAAAGAATAAATTTAAAATCATTAGCGGAAACGTTTTATGAATGGATAATAAATAATATGAAACTTCATATTATTAAAATATCCAATTTATAATTTATTTGCATGAATTTATCTTGGTATGAACATTAAATTAACATTAACTAAAACTAGTATTAATTTATATCGTAAATATGACATATTTAAATTTACAAGAAACATATTTTTACATGAGCATTCATGCATACCATATAATATAAAATATAATACATTAAATAATGAAATTTTAAAGATTGCAACAATTTGTAACGATATTCAGAAACATATGAATGGATAATAAATAATTTACTTTGCATTAGAATAAGATACTAGATAATCAAATTTTAAAAGAGGAAATACTTCATTTTTATGTATTTGGCCCCGCTGCTATGTTGGGTCGAGGAATTAGGGACCGAAGCCTGATAGCATAGCGGTTTCTCCTCATGACCTCTAATCTTTATTCTGATTCAAGGTCTGTTATTTATTAATCAATTTTTATTAAATTAATGATTTATTGATACCGTTATTACTCCTTTTTAGGGGGTATAAATGTAATTTTTATATACGACATATCAGAATAAAACGCTGAATTTTTATAATTAATTTTTATTGAACATTTTTATTATTGATCTTTTAGTATCACGTTATAATCGTTTTTTTTATCACGTTTTTTTTATGAAATTTGAAAATTTTAAATCATAAAACTCGAAAAAAAATTTTATTTGTTTTTTAATTTATTTTTTGACTTCTTTTTCGTTTTCGATTTAACCAAAGTGCTTGCTAATTGTTCTGCATTTTTGAGAAAAGCTCGAGAGGTATCGAAATCGCTAATCTTAACAATGTCCTTCACGGATTGCAGTTTATCTGAATCCATAGGATTATGTATCAAACGATTGAAAGCCGAATATGTAGCATTCTGCCTCGATAAAACACCTTTCTCCTTCTCTGCGAAATCCGTAGTAACAATATGGAGTAAATGTTGCACATTATTTAAGGCTTTTACTTTTTCCAATTTATCTTTTGCAGGAAGTTTATATGGAATAGGCTTTTCATCCTCCTATTTAATGATAATACGTAAAAATAATAACTTTGTTTTTAATTATAAAATTTTAGTTTTTTTAATTACAAATTTTGGAATTTCTTAATTTGATTTTTTTATAATATCCAATTTTATTTAAAAAATAAACAAAAGGTCAAAACACAAAAATCTTTCAAAATCTTTCGTATGTCTGAATCTTTCTACTCGAAAGATTCAGACATACAGTTTTTAAAGTGCCAAATAATCTTTGAAATATGTTAGGATTGAAAGAATATTCAGGAATCATTTTGGAATCAAACATTCTTGATTATAACTAATTACTTAAAATTTAAAAAAGAACATTCGAAACGTTACCTGAACATGTTCTGCTCTTAGCTCGTTTTTTAAGAACCTCCGAGCTGGTGGAACCTCCTATCTGGTGTAACCAGATATAAAGCAACGTATATTTTTATTTTGCAAACGTTTCGGCCCTTACTGGGTCCTTCGTCAGTGCTGTAGTCAGTACTCCACGACAAATATTTACATACAATTACAGTTTTGTATACATGATTTACAGATGACGTGTTACAATTCCAGCGTTGGAAGAATTCCGTCCTTTATTGAAAATAAACATTCAACGTAATTCATAGGTCGTTGAATGGGTGGTCATTGGTATTCAATGATTGATCGGTCATCAGCAGACCTACCTGAGTATTTTTCCCGACGCTTTCGTTCATTGTGGTCTTTGATCGGACTGTTGATTATAATTGTCGACATACAGAGTTCTGGATTATCCAATAAGTGAGCAACTGCACCGTCTGCTCTCATTCATTTAGTGCGTACATCTTAATGGCGATAATAGAGGACCAAGTAAGGAACCAAAACGTTTGCAAAATAAAAATATGCATTGCTTTATATATGGTTACAACATTTACCTAAAAATATTTATTGAGTCTTAAAATGACCCCAGGGAGCCACGATTAGCTACTTTCAGCCACGATCAATATATATTATTATATATAATATATATTATCATATATAATAATATTTATTATATATATCAGCAGAATGAAATACACACTGATCGGTTCAGTTGCCTTTGTCATATGGCGAATAAATGCGTTTCCGACAATTTAATTGACTTAAAGTGGCTTAATTGACTTGTGCCTAATTGACTGAGGCTTACATGGTGACTGAAAATCGTGAATCGAAGTCCAGTCTAACAAGCAACAAAATTTTATGTAAATGCCGAATTTCGTAAGAAATCCTGGACCGTTGTTTAGTCAGCACATCCAGATTTCACCATAAAACATGGTGAAAACATCCGGATGAAATAGTAGTGCACGAATGAAAAACATGTGTGCACTACTATTATACCTGCCGTATCCATTAAGGATCCAACGAGTGCAGCGACAATTCAGCAACAACCTCTGTCTAGTGTTTAAGGATAGTCCGTACAGCAAGTCGATCTGGTCTAGAGCGTAAGCCTTAAATAATTAGCAGTGTCGGAAACGCCTTTATTCGCAATGTCACACAGGCAACCGAAACGATCTGGGTACTCATTCTCATCATTTCGATGCTAAAGTGATCGTCTAGAAGTTACATGGTGACTAAAAGTCGTGAATCGAAGTCCAGTCTAAAAAGCAACGCCGTTTTATATAAATGCCAAATTTCGTAAGAAAGTTTGGATCGTTAGTTACTCAGCACATCAGGGCATTACTATTATATATACGAAATATTATTATTGGTCTCTACAAACAAAAAAAACAGATTAATCCTTCATTAACGTTTCGCCTTGCGACTTCTTCAAAATGTGTAAGTAACCAGGAAACTTTGGTTAAAAAATTAACTTAGGTTAAACTTGGGTCATTTCGTATATATTTTGGCCATAGCGTGATCCTAACCTGAAGAAGCTTATAAATTGATTGAATTTATACATTTATATTATATATTATAATATATCATTATATTATTTATATATTATATATTATAATATATTATAATATATTATTTATATATTATATATTATAATATATTATAATATATTATTTATATATTATATAATATATAATTTTTATAACTAAAATTTTTTAAAAATTTAAAAAATAGTAAAATTCTTAAATCATCTAATTTTTAAAAATTGTGAATTAGGATTTATATCAATTTTATTGTCTTCTTTGTAATTTAGTATTTCTTCTTGAAACACAAACCAAAAAAACTTTTGATGTAGTTTACAACATTCCCTTGTCCCTCGTGTAAAATTATATCTTGGTTATTGACCCTTACACGTGAGATAATATTATTTATAAATAATATTATGAGAGATAATAATATTTTTAATATTATTATTAAAATATTATTAATAATATTTTAAATATTATTATAAAAATAATATTTTAAATATTTTTTGTAATAGATTTAATTTTTTGTAATATTTTTAAGAATATTATTAAAAATTTATTATTATAATTATCTATTATTTATAATTTGGGATATATGAATTTATAAATTAAAGGCTGAATTTTTATAATTAATTATTAATGAGCATTTTTAGTAGTGATAAATACAGTCTTACTGGCTACTCAAAATCCAAAAGAAAATTATTCGGCTTCTTTAGTCACAAACCAAAAATTGATGTAGTTTACAGCATCCCTTGCCCCTCGTGTAAAATTATATCTTGGTCAAACTCCTCGACTTATTACGCGTGAGACTTCTTAAACACGCACGCACATGTGCATACGCAGGAATAGTTAAATATCCCGTTGCACAACATGTTGAAAGACTGGTCATTGCACGGATATTGACTCTGCAAAGATTGAGTTGGTTCAACCTCATCTAAAAACTAGGCTTGCCTCGGAGTCACTACCTATTAAGTCCTATGGGCATAAATGTTTAGCAGACAACACTTGAGGTTATATCAAGGCTTACACGGATATATGTTATTCAGTGTTTTGTATTTGTATTTTGTTTTTAATGATGTCTTATTTTGATCTAATTTAAATTTATTTGCAGTTAATTTTATTGTCCCTGAAATTTCAATTGTATTGTGTTTAATTGTTTAGATTGTGTTAGATGTTTTCTTTTGATTTCAATGAATTGTGAAATACTAATTGTTTTTGTTTTGTTGATTTTTAATTATTTTATGTTTTTGATTGGAATACATCCTCGTTTCTGCTCAGTGTATTTTTTGTTTTTATTCTCTTCTTTGAACTAACCGATGTGAATCTGTTTTTCTGAAATGCTATAAAAATGCACAAGCTTAACAGCTACTTATACAATTCCTGATGAACCTTTTTCGATTATGCTACAATTTTTTGATTGTTCAGCTGCCTTTCAATAGATTCGACTTTTCTAAATTTAAATAAATCTAGAAACTGATTGTTTTGACATTTCGCAATAGTAATGATATCATCAAGATCAATATTATATCAATTACCTGCTATTGTAGGTAGTGAACAGCTCCAGAAAACCTAGTCTTTGCTCTAAGGGACGTTCTCTATAGAAGAAGGCTAATTCCGAGATTGCCGAGGTGCAGCAGAGGCTCACCTGGGCCCTCTTTTTCAATGACAGATGTTGAGCACGTTAGTGTCCATATATCTCTCTTCAGGACACTCTTGAATCTATTCAAGTCTGATCCGAACTACTATTTAACCGTAATGGTAAAATGTTCAAACATTCGTAATGTTCAAAAAATAGATTTCAATTTATTTTAAATAATAAATGATTTATTTAAGAATAGATTTAATAAGAAATATATTCATCCTGATCAAACCGGTAATATTCATAAATAATTTTATTTTAATAATATTAGTGAATATTTAAAAATAAATGAATATTTTAATTTATTAAATATAATTTATTAAATAATTTATTAAATATTCAGGAACTGATCGTTCCTGAATATTTAATAAATTTAATAATTAACTTACCACAATAGCTGGAGCGGCTTGAGTTCTGCTCGAAACTTGTGGCTTGCGACGTGCCTGATTTGTCGTCTGTTTCTTCTTTTTAATTTGGAACTTTGCTATATATGATTTAAAGGTTTCGCTTCCAGCAGTTGTTCCTATATCTAATGCTGTTGCTCCTAAAAATGTAATTCATAAATAAATAAGGATTTTCTTAATAACTAACAACCGATAAATAACTAAAAAATAGAAACAGCCATGAAACAAACAGGTCAGAAAAGTCAAAGACAATCCATTTCCTAGTTTTCCTATATTACAATATCAGGTCCAGTGGGATCTGAGCCATCCAACTAATTCAACACGCAGCCTTCCGACTAAACCACCCGGGGTATTTCACCTCCTAACGAAGAGTCCAGTCGAGGCAAACTATACTTTGTTATAGTGTATAATGTAATTGTTGAATAATCAACAATTACAATTTGTTAGTAATCAATTAACGGCAAAGTAATGAATGAATTCATAAATTTCCTTAGCACTTTTTCAATTACAGCAGCGACCAATTGTTGTGTCGCTACGGAAACAGTTGAGCAAGGAAAATCAATGCGTAAAAAATCAATGTGTGAGGAAAATGATGCTTGAGGAAATCAATGATTAAACGAATTACTGTATCCTGATCAATCTGATTCCAAACTTTGTAGATTTACAATTATTTTTGATGTATGTTCAATTAAATTATTATTAAAATTATAAATCCTAGAGGAATGCTCGCTAAAATGGTAAACAACAATAGGTAACGGTATGCAAAAAAATCCGCTAGATCAAAAATTAAGAGCAAAAATTTCGAAACGCACATCGGCTCAAACAAATTCAACTCTAAATGTAAATTCGTCTGAATCATTTGCAGTTTCAAATAATTAAATTAGATAACTGAGTCTACGTAATTGCTCAATTACTCGTGTAATGCTCAATATGTGGGATGTCAAATATCTGCATATCATTATCACAATGGTAAACATATATATAAAATATTTAAGCTTAGAATCAATATACAACTAAGTAAAACAAATTGTGATATTAATTGATAATTAATTTATCATTTATTATCAATAAATGATAAATTTATTGATATCCTCATATTTTACTAAATGATGGTTGTGAAGAATGATAGTTTACTTAATAAATGATTATTATATAAATAAACAGCCTTGATTAGATCAACGTTGTTTTAACATCGCGTATTACAAAAGATAACTCAATAATTGGAACGGTTATCAAGTGAGGACCGAATCATGGAAGTTTAAATGATGACCTCTAATTCTTATTTTGATACATCGTATGTAATTTAGTTATTTTAGCCCGACGCGGAAGAACAACGAAAAACACTGCTAGATGCCGTTTCGTCATCACTATGACTCATCAGTGTCAGTTCCCTCCCAGTGCTGGATGCAGAGGAGGACAGCAGACGGCTCTTCAACGAATCATGTGAATGATGTACTAGAAAACCTCTAGTAACGTTATCATTGAGTGATGAACCAGCACTACCGCTTCACCAAATAGGATCATTAGCGCACAAGCACCGCCAAATGACAGCGCAAGGTATCTTGTGTATCGGCGAACTTATTTTATGAATATATCAAAACGAGAGTGATACCAATCCGCGTGAATTTTTGTTAGTAAAAACCTAGGTTTTTTCTTTCTATGAGGGATACAAACTGTACAAGTTTTATCTCACTATGGCTACTTATATATACATAAAATAGTCTGCATTTTCCAAGTTTATTCAAGCTAAAAAATGTTTATCTTAACAGAGGAATGTTTCTCTTTAAGATATTTGAGTTAATATATTTCCAGCACATTTCGAAATTAGATCTGCAAAAGCTAAAATCATTAGATCACTAAAGAATTCGTAATCGGACTAATAATAATAGCTCAAAGGAAACAGCAAAGTTCGCCTTCTGAACATCGACCAGGGAGGATAGTTAGCAAATTTAAACTTAACTAGACGAAAAACAAAATGAAATATATAAAATGTAAGAAAATTAAGGCAGTAACTTATACACGCCAAAAGGGATAACCTGTTTATCTCTTAGCATTTTCCATTTAAATTTAGGCTTTTATCTATCCAATATTGAATTCAACGAAACGTTAGCTGGGTGACATTAGAAAGTTGGAGTAATCGTCGTTGTAAATGTACTTTGGAGAAAACAGTTAGTCACGTGTTGATATGTAAGATAGGAGCATTATCAATGATCATTATCAATGTTGCCTGTGTGACATTGTGAATAAAGACGTTTCCGACACTTTGCTTAATTGTCTGAGGCTTTCGCTCTTAACCAGATCGAATTGCTGTGCGGACCATCCTTAAACACTAGGCAGAGGTTGTTGCTGAATTGTCGCTGCACTCGTTGGATCCTAAATGGATACGGCAGGTATAATAGTAATGTATGAATGTGCTGAGTAGACAACGGTCCAGGATTTCTTACGAAATACGGCATTTATACTAAATGGTGTTGCTTGATAGACTGGACTTCGATTCACGACTTTCAGGATGGTCCGCACAGCAATTCGATCTGGTTAAGAGCGAAAGCCTCAGACAATTAAGCAAAGTGTCGGAAACGCCTTTATTCACAATGTCACACAGGCAACCGAAACGACCAGTGTGTACCTCATTCTACTGATGAGTGTTGCCGAGTACTCATCATTTCGATGCTGAAGTGGTCGTCTAGAAGTGACATGGTGACTGAAAGTCGTGAATCGAAGTCCAGTCTATCAAGCAACACCATTTAGTATAAATGCCGTATTTCGTAAGAAATCCTGGACCGTTGTCTACTCAGCACATTCGTGCATTACTATTATACCTGCCGTATCCATTTAGGATCCAACGAGTGCAGCGACAATTCAGCAACAACCTCTGCCTAGTGTTTAAGGATGGTCCGCACAGCAATTCGATCTGGTTAAGAGCGAAAGCCTCAGACAATTAAGCAGTGTCGGAAACGCCTTTATTCACAATGTCACACAGGCAACCGAAACGACCAGTGTGTACCTCATTCTACTGATGAGTGTTGCCGGGTACTCATCATTTCGATGCTGAAGTGGTCGTCTAGAAGTGACATGGTGACTGAAAGTCGTGAATCGAAGTCCAGTCTATCAAGCAACACCATTTAGTATATATATATATATATATATATATATATATATATATCAGGACCATCTGCTGGCTATAATTATAACCAATCCAGAAAAATGGCAAAATATGCAGAACGCATTTCGAAGATAGAAAAAGCAATGTTTCATCCGTTTATACTGACAACCAGTGGTGGAATTGGATGTGAAGCAAACTAGGTCTTACAAAACATTTCCCGCAAGAGAGCCACACGAGAAAATATTGACTATGCTGTATGCATAAATCAGATGAAAACAAAGATTGCAATAGCAATATCCAAAACATCATCTTTTGTCTACGACGAAATCGTGTAAATTTGAATTTAGCGGATTAGATTTGAGTGAAAACAACGAAAAGAATTGATTAAAAACAAATGTATTTATACCCAAACTTTAAAACTTTGTACATTTTTATTTCTGAAAAAATAAATTTTTCTCTATTAAAAAACAAAAAAATTATTATTATGTAGACAATTGCGGAAAGAACGGCGGATAAAACGGGCAGCAAATATAATATCAGTTTCGGAAATTCGCAGATCAATTAGCGTTGCCTTGGCCAGGGCATCATCTCGTTGTCTAAGGGATCCGCGCTACCATGTTCCCGGTTCCTATCAGTTCACCAGCACCCGTCAAATCGACACCCCTACGCAAATATTATCATCGCAGAATCCCTCTTCGCGCCAAGACTCTCGACTTGAGGGCCACTCTGCCAAAGCATGAAATATTAATTTGTTGATATGCATAACAGATTTCGCGGTAGACTTGGAGAAGTTTACGAAGATTGACGAATTTTCTCCAGTTTAATTATCAATTTTTGTTTGTTATAATAAATTCAATTTATAAGAGAAAAACAAAAACAAATCAGTCAACAATTTAAAATAATCTTTCGTTTAAAAAGCGCACGAGTTGCCGCATTTACAATATCATCGCTTTATTATTAGTTTCAACAGCACATAAAAGCATGGCTTAATTGGCTGGTTCACTGCAGAAAAAAAGAAAATATAAAAGTATCACAAATACGGAAAAGCAGCTTTTCCCATGGCATCATCCATCCGTAATTTCTTTTTGAATTCGTTGATATTGCTACTGCACACTGTTGACTCTCCAAGCCTATTCCACAGAGATACAACTCGCCGATCAAATTGGACAGCTCGTGATTTTCTTATCCTTTCACGTCGCAGGGTTAAACCATGGCCTCGGAGGATATTGGATGAGCGCAAATGAAGACAATCTCGAAGTGGATGATCCAAATCATTAAGAATTTGCCAGACCATACTCATATCGATGTACCGGCGGGTCCACGTGACAGTCTCAAGTCTAAGTGCTTTTAATCGATCAGGGTACGACAAAAATTTCAGTTGCGGTGCTAGCTTGGTAGCTCTATGAAGTACCCTCTCTGAACTAATATGTTCTTTTGAATTTTGGGGATACACACACGGCGCAGCATATAGAAGACGGCTCAACACATGAGCAAAGATTAGCGGACGTAGGGCAAATTGATTGAGTGCAATGAAAGTGCGTCGAAGTTGACCGATTATCCCCAACGCATTTGAACAAGCATGTTCAGTATGTGTGACGGTACTCAAATCACTGTTTATCCACACTCCCAAGTCCTTATATTTGCTCACTCGTTCTATATCACTGCTTTGAAAGCTATAATTAACTGAAGATTGAGCATTTCCGCCACGAACACGTAAATGTTTGCATTTTGATATATTTACAATCAACCTATTGAGCAGAGCCCAATTTTCGACTTCATCGATATCCCGTTGCAGTTTAACTATATCATTGGGTAAACGAATTGCCAACCAGATTTTCAAATCGTCTGCATATAAAAGCATCCGAGAATCAATAAATTCCGGGATATCGTTGATGTAGACACTAAATAACAATGGACCCAATACTGAACCTTGAGGCACCCCTATATTACATGGCCGCGAAGAAGAGTAAAAATTATCTACATGCACACAATAACTACGATTGCTTAAAAACGATTCAATCCATTTAACAAGCAAAAATGGAATGCCACTTTTCTCTAGTTTATTTAGGAGGAGCCTATGGTCTACTCTGCCAAATGCCTTGGAGAAATCGAAGAATATGATGTCAGTAGCAATTGATACGGCTTTATTAGCTGACCAATCAAGATGGGCAGCGAGTAGATTAGTAACTGTCGAATAACCCTTACGGAAACCATGTTGCTCAGAAGCTATTACATTATTCTCACTATAAAACTTGACCATATAACCATGTATAATTCGCTCTAACATTCTACAACATAAGCAAGTAATACTTACTGGTCTATAATTGTCTACTGAAGATCTATCACCCTTTTTGAAGATGGGGTGAATGATCGATTGTTTCCACTCTTTTGGAAGATTCGTATCAATAATAGATTGTCGAAATATGTTACAAAGTGGTGTATATATTGAGTCTGCTATTCGACGAAGATATATCGAAGGTAACAAATCAGCACCTTTGGAGTTTGTCTCTTTAAGACGATGCAGTTCAGCTAAAACTTTCTCGGGAGTTATCAAATTAGCTATGTCTAAACTAGGATATGAAACACTAGCACCTATTATCGTCTCACTGTTCTGGATAGGTTCAGAATACTCGTTTGTAGTCTCTTTGTACAAGTAAAAATGCCTTGAGAACATCTCAGCAAGGTCGTCTTCAATAACGCTATCAAAATATTGGCCAATTGTTTTATTAGCGTTCCTACTACTATTCACATATAGAAAGAGAGCTTTGGGATCATGTCTACAACTATGAGCTAGACCATTTTCAAATAAATAGCGCTTATGTCGCTTTAAAGAATTGAAGAAATTTCTCGCCTGCTTATAAACACCATATTCACAAAACCCACCCTTAAAGCATTTGAAACTGAAGTCACGAGCCTTCATCGCAGTAGCCAGCTCAGTATCAAACCAACGAGCGCTTTTCCGACTAGTCTTAGACTTCAAAGGTGAGAATTTTACCATTAGAGAATAAAGCGTCACGCGAAAATGATCCCAGGCCTCGTCAACTCCGACAACAGCCGGATCAGGCCAACTTACTCTATGCAGCTTTGATGTAATAACATCATAGTTCGCCCGAAAAACATTAATCTGATGTTTGTACCGAGCATGATGAAACACCCTCATTTGTATATTTAGCAAAACTTTAACTACACAGTGATCAGACAAACCAACAGGAGAATCATATTGGATACTACTGATTAATTGACTGTTTGTCGATAGGCAAAGATCAAGAAGGGAAGAACTACAACTTGAAAAGCGAGTATGTACATCAACAAATTGAGCAAGACCACAATAAGCAAAACACTCCATAAGGTCACAAGATTCACTATCACAAGTAGGAAGAACCGTATTCGAAGTCCATTCAACATCTGGCATATTCAGATCCCCAATTATCACAGTATCACAATCTCCTCGTGTATACAACTCTATCTCTTCAATGAGTTTCTTAGATATTGCCTTAGGAGCACGATACACAAGACCCAGTATGATGGGTGAGCTGTTATCAAACTTCACCTGACACCACAAACTCTCAACTCTATCAATAGACGACTTACTCAAAACGCGCACCTTAACTTCGTCTATCATAAAGAGAGCTACGCCACCACCCCTACCCCCTATCCGATCACTACGGAACAAAGAATAGCCTGGATGGATACCTCAGCATCGGATACATCACAATTAAGCCAATATTCTGTAATACCAACTATAATTGGATTAACAGACTCGATCCTAAACTTTAGCTCATCGACTTTCTGTAACAAGCTCCGAACATTACAATAAAATATACTATGACTTTTATTCACACCAGTGCGAGTAATAATATCATCTCTAGCAATCTGACACACTTCAGATCCCAAATCAGCTAGGCACTTATATGCTGTAAGACCTTGCCAAAACCCTCCACATTCATGAGAGGCGATACATCTAGTGGGGACCAACTGATTCGAATGCGTCGCCTCACTACTTGAAAATTTTGCACACATAGATTGCTCTCACCAAGTGCAACACGAGATGCAAGTTTTTTCTCAGCTTGAGACAATTTCTCCCTTTGAAGAGCGTCAAGATCTATTAAGAGACTAACATGGGATCCTTTTTAACGATATGAATTCCGAAGAATTAACTCAGCATGTGACTGCTCTCTAAATACGGCCTTGAGTAAACGCGGCCTATTACTAAGTGTATCACGCTTACCCAGTCGAAATAATGCAACGAGTTTAACACGTTTGACAATATCCACATTGCAAGAACCAAGTACCTGCGTCAATATAAATCTCACACTCTGGACGTCCTCGTTAAGACGTACTTGTGCGTTCTCAAATAAAGATTCTCTTACATTGGCCAGAATAACAGATCTACATCGATCAGCGGTGTGTTTCCTATTATTACCAATTTGCAATTCGAGACTGTCACGTGACACTGCGGATAGTGTATGTTGACTTATCGTTGACGCTTGTTCCTTCTTTTTGACAGTCCCATTATCAGACATATGACCATGATTCAAAACCTGACAATATGTATTTTCATGATTAGTAACATCAGGTAAATGCACTGGAACATCCATGGCTACAGTCTCACCCTCTACAGTTAAATCTATATTCATTGGATTATTTGCAAGACTTGAGGAGGGATATATAGAGTTAAGACTTGAGGAGGGATATATAGAGTTAGAATAGCTTCCATCACTATGACTGGAATTTTCAACATTCTTAGTAGATTTAGAAATAAGGACATCCTTACTTTGACCGGCACTTATG